>CM060310.1:98971721-98996721 GCA_030674185.1 Monoplex corrugatus | reverse complement strand
CAGCTCTTTTTCCAAATGGTGCTTTCCATGAACAGCTTTTTATCCTAACATTATTTTTTACCCTAAATAGTTTTTTCCTCGAAACAGTGCTTTCTCTGAGCAGCTGTACCACTGGAAGCTCTTTCTCCAAACAAAAAGCTTTGCTTAAAAAGGTGTTGTTTGCAAATGGTGCTTTTTACAGTTACGATAGGATACGATTACAGATTATCTTAGGTCATTACGACCTCTATCTGATCTTTTGATCAGCAGCACTAACTCACCTTTTCTCCTCTGCATAAAATCCTGACCTCACTCAATCCCCTCTGCAGCCTGTCTCCACTCGGAGGGGAATCACATTGTAACATATAATTGTATATAATATGCTCTCTATAATTTTCCATTGCTTTTATTCTTTCTCCCCATTTATAGCCGTGTGCGTGTGCGTGTGTGTGTGTGTGTGTGTGTGTGTGTGTGTGTGTGTGTGTGTGTGTGTGTGTGTGTGTGTGTGTGTGTGTGTGTGTATGTGTGTGTGTGCGTGCGTGCGTGTGTGTCTGTTTTAGCGCTTAGATTTGATTTTATCAAGATTTTGCGCTATATAAATAAAATATTGTATTGTATTGTATTGTAACTAGTCTAACTGAATGTCTAAGTACCTAACAACCTTTTGATCGTGCCCTACGCTAATTACTGACTTTCTGATGAGTTGTAAGTGGGATCAGTAGGTGGCTTATATCTACTTGATGAATGAAATCCTTGAAGGTGGTATCTAGTCTGTTCTTGAAGTCATTTAGTGTATCAGCATTTACCACACTGTATTCTAGTGCATTCCATGTGTCTACCACTCTCTGTGTGAAGAACTGTTGTCGTAGGCTGGTTTTGCAGAACTTCTTTTTCAGTTTGTAAGTTATGACCCCTTGTAGTGCCATCGACAACCACTCAAAAGGATTTCTGCAATCATATAATCCATGAGTGATCTTGTAGACTTCGATGAGATCCCCACGGATTCTCCTGTAAGCCATGCTGGGCATCCTCATAATGTTCAGTCTATTTTCATACTTGACATCGTGTAGTCATGTTACTATACAATACTTTTATTTGTATAGCGCAAAATCTTGATAAAATCAAATCTAAGCGCTAAAACAGACACACGCACGCACACACACACACACACACACACACACACACACACACACACACACACACACACACCACACAACACACACACGCACGCACGCACGCACACGCACACGCTAAAATGGGGAGAAAGAATAAAAGCAATGGAAAATTATAGAGAGCATATTATATACAATTATATATTATAATGTGATTCCCCTCCGAGTGGAGACAGGCTGCAGAGGGGATTGAGTGAGGTCAGGATTTTATGCAGAGGAGAAAAGGTGAGTTTTGAGAGCGGACTTGAAGGAGACAAAAGTAGGTTGCTGACGGACTGAGAGAGGAAGTTTGTTCCAGGAAAGTGGACCAGAAACAGAGAAGGCTCGTGGACCATAGGTATTGAGCTTAGTGCGTGGAAAGCGAAAAGTCAGAGGATCGGAGGCAGAGCGGAGGGTACTGAGGGAACATAGATCTCAAGTAGGCTTGACAGGTAATCGGGGGCTGCGTTATTGAGGCTTTTGTAGCACATGGTGTCTAGTTTGTGCTGTATGCGCTTTGATACAGGGAGCCAGTTGTGCCAGGAGAGGAGATATGTGGTCAGCTTTTTTCTTTTTGAGTACAAGGCGTCATCATTGTTTTGAATGCGCTGTAGGATGTGAATGGTGGAGGCAGGAAGACCAGACAGGAGTGAATTGCAATAGTCAATGCGAGACATTATGAAGGAGAGAACGAGTTTTGCAGTTGTTTCGACAGAGAGATACTTCCTGATCAGGCTTATACGTGTGTGTGTGAACAGTCATCATTTGAACAGGGGCTACCCAAAACTGATTAATGTAATCACCATTTTATTCAAACTGCATCTTCAATAATTAGCCAACTCCATTCCCATCCCAATATCTAACTTCTTTTCTTTCGCCATTGCCCCCCCCCCCCTTTCTCTCTCTCTCTCTCTCACCATTACATCAATATCGACAAAAACAGCAAAAAACACTGCACTTTTCCAAACAGCCCTTTCTGCAAACTGATCCTAAGAGAGAACTAAGTGGAAGCATCCATGAAGCTGCAGACGAAAAATAGCTACCTTTTAATAGGACGACCACTCGTAGGCCACGCGTATCACGTCTTAACTCCCCTTATCTCGCGCCATTGTCTCCCTTCCGTACATGGGAAGGGCGGCCAACAGCCAATCACCTTCCAGCTCAGTGCATCCTGGGGCTGCTTATGGCGTGGATTACGTTTGGCCAGCCACCACTTTGCAGGGTATTTATCACAAACTTACCAGCCATCTTACAACTGTGTGTGTGTGTGTGTGTGTGTGTGTGTGTGTGTGTGTGTGTGTGTGTGCGTGCGAGCGTGTGTGTATGTTGTGTATATGTGTGTGTGTGTGTGTGTGAGTATGTGTGTATATGTGTGTGTGTATGTGTGTATGTATATATATATATATATATATATATATATATATATATATATATATATATATATATATATATATATATATTATATATATATATATACATATATATGTTCGTTCGCTCTTTGATTTAACGTCTTTTCACTATAAGTGATATTAGACGGAACACACACACACACACACACACACACACACACACACACACACACACACACACACACACTCACACACACACACACACACATATATATATATATATACACAATATATCAGTGTGTTGGTGGCTGTGTGATGTGCGTGTGATTGTTTGGCTAATCACCACTCAGGTAAAGTGTATATAACTATTGTGTTTGAATTGTTTGCATGTGTGTGTGTATTGTTTGTTGTTGTGTGTGTGGTGTGTGTGTGTGTGTGTGTGTGTGGTGTGATGTGTGTATGTGTGTTGTTGTGTGGATCACATATATGTAACTGTCTATATCCCCCCCTTGTGTGTGTGTGTGAGTGTGTGTGTGTATTGTGTGTGTGTATGTGTGTGATGTGTACGCGTACACGCGAGTTAATCAGATTTACGTAACGCGTCTATTACGCGTGTATGTATGTCTTATGTATGTATGTATGTATGTATGTATGTATGTATGATTATGTATGTATATGTATGTATGTGTAAATGTATGTATGTATGTATGTATATGTATGTATGTGTGTATGTATGTATGCAAGCATGTATGTATGTATGTATGTGTGTATATGTATGTATGTAATATGTAATGTATGTGTGTATGTGTATGTATGTGTGTGTAATGTATGTATGTATGTATGTATGTATGTATGTATGTATATGTATGTGTAAGTCTGTGATTCACACCCCCCCCCCCCCCATTTCTTTCCACAACCCACGCATCTCAATTAACGCTATAACTAAAACATGTGTATGTGTGTGCGTGCGCGCGTGTGTGTGTATGCGTGTGAGAGTGTGTATGCACGCGCTAATCATACTTATACAACTTGTCTGTAACTGATATTAACCACAGAGGTATATGACTTGTGTGTAAATCTGTAGTGTTCATGAAGACTCTGACGCTAAGGGATAAAATTCATGAAAAATGGCCAGACACGCACAAAGCCCACAGGCTGACATCTCTCGCCTCACTCCACCATAAATACATCTCTAAAAATTGCCGGGCCCAAATTGTAATAAGGAAAGTGCACTGGCCCAAGGTACAGAGCTGTACAGAAGGAAGCAAAGAGCAGAAATAGATCTTCGTGGTCCAAACGACAGGAACTTTTGGTAATAGGCCACAGGAAATTGGCTACGTGGGGAGAGTTCCAGGATATAGAAGAGAAACTTCAAACTTTAAACTTTATCCAAGACAAGTGCGACTGCCCGCGTTCAAGCAAACAAGAACCAGAAAAACACGAAAACAGAATCAGAACGTGTATTTAATACAACCAAGACAAGACAGGCTCAAATTTTCGGCCTTTGTCAAGTGTGAATGAAGATCACAAACAAACACCAAATACAAAATATGAGAAAAAGACTGAAACTTCCCTGCTGCTTCGTCCAGTGGGAGAAGAGGACTAAAAACAACAACTTTAAAACACTTTCTTACTCAACGATAGTAGCATTAGATCCCACTGGATCTCTTTTACAGCTAGTCTTTATTATCTACAGTAAAAGATTATTAAAAACAAAAACAAAAACAGATGAACCTTAACACTTACCTGTCAAAAGAAGTTAAAAAACGAATTACCACAAAATACTGACTTCTCTATGACAGTTGATCAAGTGCAGGATCGACAAGCAGCACAGTAAACAAATAATATTAACCCTAAAAATAACAAAGAGAAGAACAATGATAATACAACATGGTAACAGAAGTAGAAATGATATATATTTTTTCGTAATCACAATAATAACAAATGAAAATAGTACACGCACACACACACACACACACACACACACACACACACACACACACACACACACATACACACACACACACACACACACACATACACACACACACATACACACACACACACACACACACTGCACACACACACACATAAATACACACCACACATACACACACACACACACACACACACATACACACACACACCATACACACACACATACACACACACACACATAACAAACATACACAACACAGCACATATACACACAAACACACACACGACGACATGCACACAACACACATAAATTGCAACACACAACACAAATACAAACACACACATAACACAACATATATACACAACACATAATATACACATACCTTCTACACACACACATATAACATATACACACAATACACACACAAACACATACACACAATACAATCATACAATAAGTACTCACATACCCATACATACACACGCACACGTCCACACCCAAAACCCACCACACTATACACCACCACACACACATAATACCCAACATCACACATAACACACACATTTCCACACAACACACAACATACACATACATACACCACACAACACACCACAACAACAACACACACACACAACACAGCATACAACATACATACAACACAACACAACACACAACAACACACAACAACACGCAACCCATACACCATACACACCACCATAACATAATTACAACACCACACACCACAAAATATAACTCAACACCACACACACTTCACAATCACCACCCACTACACACACCACATACACACACCACAACTCACATACATCACACCTCAACACACACTACACCCTCATACCCCACACCACACACACTACAACACTACCTATCCTCATACCACACACTCACCCTCACACTACACCACACCCAAACCCACACTACCACCAACACGTGACACACCCCATACACACACACACACTCATCACATCACACACTGACACAAACAACCTACACACACACACACTACACACACACACACCACACACATCCAGAGATAAATGTGAACAGTACTTATAAATCACACAATGAGAAGAACCAAGAAGAATCCAGCAATACGAGACGAACGTGGAGCAACCAGAATCTCGATTAATTATGATAAAAACAGTGAAACCCATAACACCATAAGTCAAAATCTTAGAGGACAGAGATAGAAGAGAAGAATGAGGAAGTGGTGTATGTTTAGAGAGACTACTGACGAGAGAAGAAATAGAAAATTCAGAGCAGCTACAAAGAGAAACACACATAAATCATAAGAGAGGATGTAGAACACTGATTGAATGTGTTGTTGTTGCGTTACTTCATAAAAATATTAATTTTTAATATTAATCACCAATATAATCTTTAGATATTAAAATATAAATTTTTTATACTACGAATATAAATTATATATATCGTTGTTCGTCGTTTGTTGAGATTTAAAGTCTTTGGTCAGCCTGTAAGTACTATAAATTATATTTTTAAGCACTATGTATATAACAACTCATATTAAATATTCTGTGTGCGCGTTGTGAGCATGTAGTGTGTTAGATGTGTTCCCTTGCAATAATGTCTTTGTGTGTGTGTGCAGCACATGTATGTGTTTGCATATACTGTGCCCGTAATTAATGTTGTGTGACGCTTGTTGTGTCGTGGTAGCTGTACGAATGACTGCAAATTATGAATGTGTGTTGTGCGTGCGTGTAGCGTGATTGGGCGGTACCCGATTATGTTTTTTGTGGTCAGCAGACCCACGCCCCCAATTTTTTCCCAATCCACACATCACGATAATAACCTCAACCTGTAGACACACAAATTATGTTTAACACACTGACTTACATGAACAACAACCAACAGTCGACAGAAGACAGACAGACAGACTGACTGACGACAGACAGACAAACTAAGACAGCAGACAGACCACTGCAGAACAGACCAGACAGGCAAGGCAGCAGACAGACAGCAGACTGACAGACAGAAGACAGACAACAGCACAGACTTTCCTTTTACAAGCATACTTAGCACTTTCACCCAAAAATAATTATCTTTGCTGCCACAACCAATCAAAATATTCTTTTAACTTACAACACACAATTTTTTCTTTTCATCATGTTCGCACCATTGTGTGCCTTGCTAATGTCACTCGCCCTTCTGAACACGTGTACTCTCTCCCCTCATTATCCCCACACTCTTCACCCTTACTGAACACGTGTACTCTCTCCCCTCATTACCCCCCACACTCTTCACCCTTCTGAACACGTGTACTCTCTCCCCTCATTATCCCCCACACTCTTCACCCTTCTGAACACGTGTACTCTCTCCCCTCATTATCCCCCACATTCTTCACTCACCCTTCTGAACACGTGTACTCTCTCCCCTCATTATCCCCCACACACTTCACTCACCCTTCTGAACACGTGTACTCTCTCCCCTCATTATCCCCCACACTCTTCACTCACCCTTCTGAACACGTGTACTCTCTCCCCTCATTATCCCCAACTCTCTTCACTCACCCTTCTGAACACGTGTACTCTCTCCCCTCATTATCCCCCACACTCTTCACTCGCCCTTCTGAACACGTGTACTCTCTCCCCTCATTATCCACCACACTCTTCACTCGCCCTTCTGAACACGTGTACTCTCTCCCCTCATTATCCCCCACACTCTTCACTCGCCCTTCTGAACACGTGTACTCTCTCCCCTCATTATCCACCACACTCTTCACCCTTCTGAACACGTGTACTATCTCCCCTCATTATCCCCCACACTCTTCACTCGCCCTTCTGAACACGTGTACTCTCTCCCCTCATTATCCACCACACTCTTCACTCACCCTTCTGAACACGTGTACTCTCTCCCCTCATTATCCCCCACACTCTTCACTCGCCCTTCTGAACACGTGTACTCTCTCCCCTCATTACCCCCCACACTCTTCACTCGCCCTTCTGAACACGTGTACTCTCTCCCCTCATTATCCCCCACACTCTTCACTCACCCTTCTGAACACGTGTACTCTCTCCACTCATTATCCCCCACACTCTTCACTCACCCTTCTGAACACGTGTACTCTCTCCCCTCATTATCCCCCACACTCTTCACTCGCCCTTCTGAACACGTGTACTCTCTCCCCTCATTACCCCCCACACTCTTCACTCGCCCTTCTGAGCACGTGTACTCTCTCCCCTCATTACCCCCCACACTCTTCACTCGCCCTTCTGAACACGTGTACTCTCTCCCCTCATTATCCCCCACACTCTTCACTCGCCCTTCTAAACACGTGTACTCTCTCCCCTCATTAACCCCACACTCTTCACTCGCCCTTCTGAACACGTGTACTCTCTCCCCTCATTAACCCCACACTCTTCAATCTCCCACAGCTTCCAGTAGACATCCAAATTGAAATTCCTTTTAAAAGCAGCCTACTGTACGAACACACCAAAATTAAAATTTCTTTTTGTAGCAGCCTACTGTACGAACACACCCAAATTGATTTTTTTTAAAGCAGCCTACTGTGCGAACACACCCAAATTTTAAAATTTCCTTTTGCAGCAGCCTACTGTACGAACACACCCAAATTGAGTTTTTTTTAAAGCAGCCTTCTGTACGAACACACCCAAATTAAAATTTCCTTAAGCAGCAGCCTACTGTTCGAACACACCCAAATAAACATTTCTTTTTAAAGCAGCCTACTGTACGAACACACCGAAATTAAAAATTTCCTTTTGCAGCTGCCTACTGTGCAAACACACCCAAATTAAAATTTCCTTTTACGGTAGCCTACTGTGCAAACACACCCAAATTGAAATTTCCTTTTGCAGCAGCCTACTGTGCGAACACACCCAAAATTAAAATGTCCTTTTGCAGCAGCCTACTGTACGAACACACCCAAATTAAAATGTACTTTTGCAGCAGCCTACTGTACGAACACACCCAAATTAAAATGTCCTTTTGCGTCAGCCTACTGTGCGAACACACCCAAATTTTAAAATTTCCTTTTGCAGCAGCCTACTGTACGAACACACCCAAATTGAGTTTTTTTTAAAGCAGCCTTCTGTACGAACACACCCAAATTAAAATTTCCTTAAGCAGCAGCCTACTGTTCGAACACACCCAAATAAACATTTCTTTTTAAAGCAGCCTACTGTACGAACACACCGAAATTAAAATTTCCTTTTGCAGCTGCCTACTGTGCAAACACACCCAAATTAAAATTTCCTTTTAAAGCATCTTACTGAACGATCACACCCAAATTAAAATTTCCTTTTGCAGCAGCCTACTGTACGAACATACCCAAATTAAAATTTCCTTTTGCAGCAGCCTACTGTACGACCACATCCAAATTAATATTTCCTTTTGCATCAGCCTACAGTACGAACACACCCAAATTGAAATTTCCTTAAGCAGCAGCCTACTGTACGAACACACACAAATTAACATTTCCTTTTGCAGCAGCCTACTAGTAGTACGAACACACCCAAATTAAAATTTCTTTTTAAAGCATCTTACTATACGAACACACCCAAATTAACATGTCCCTTTGCAGCAGCCTACTGTACGAACACACCCAAATTAACATGTCCCTTTGCAGCAGCCTACTGTACGAACACACCCAAATTAACATTTCCTTTTGCAGCAGCTTACTAGTAGTACGATCACACCCAAATTAAAAATTTCTTTTTAAAGCATCTTACTATACGAACACACCCAAATTAACATGTCCCTTTGCAGCAGCCTACTGTACGAACACACTCAAATTAAAATTTCTTTTTAAAGGTCTACTGTACGAACACAAACATATTTAAATATTCTTTTTAAAGCAGCCTACTGTTCGAACACACCTAACTTAAAATTTCTTTTGCAGAAGTCTTTTCTACGAACACACACAAATTAATATTTCCTTTTGGAGCGGCCTACTGTACAAACACACCCAAATTAAAATGTCCTTTTTGCAGCAGCCTACTGTATAAACACGCCCAAATTAAAATGTCCTTTTGCAGCAACTTACTGTACAAACACACTCAAACTAAAATATCCTTTTGCAGCAGCCTATAGTACGAACATACCCAAATTAATATATCCTTTTGCAGCAGCCTTCTGTTCGAACACACCTAACTTAAAATTTCTTTTTGCAGAAGTCTTTTCTACGAACACACACATATCAATATTTCCTTTTGGAGCAGCCTACTGTACAGTACGAACACACCCAAATTAAAATTTCATTTTGCAGCAGCTTACTGTACGAACACACCCAAATTAAAATTTCCTTTTTGCAGCAGCCTACTGTACAAACACACCCAATTTAAAATGTCCTTTTCCAGCAGCTTACTGTACGAACACACCCAAATTGAAATTTCCTTTTGCAGCAGCCTTCTGTACGAACACACCCAAATTAAAATTTCTGTTTGCAGTAGTCTTTTTCTCCAAACACACACAAGTTAAAATTTCTTTCCCCAGCAGCCTTGTCTACGATCAATGTGTTTTTACATCGAAAACGCGCATTCTCAGAACATCATCCTGCTAAAAAAATCGCTTTCACCAAACACAGCTTTGTCCAAATATCTCCTTAAAAACGTGGCGCTGTCTATTAACACTCTGTTGGTCAAACAGGTCTTATCTAAACATCTCTTTATCGAACAGCGTTTTTCTCACATGGTTTTCTCCAGACACACAGTTGTCCCAATCATCAGTTTCTATACACAGCAACCTCTCTCCTTCCATCTCTTCCCCTTCTCTCTTTCTTTCCTCAGAAAACTTCCCTGTCTACGAATACCCTTATGTCCAAAAGGCAATCACCCTCTCTCCCTTCCCCCACTCTCTCTCTCTTCAAACAGCCCTACGAACCCAAACCACTTTCTTTCTCTCTCCAAGCACTTATCTCCTTCTTTTCGTTTCTCTCTCCCTCCCTCGTCTCTCCCCTGTCTCCACACATCGATATCTATAAAAAAAGAAAAAAAAGAAAAAGCCCTCACTTTCTCCAAACAGTCCTTTTCTGCAAACATCAGTATCTACAAAAAACACTTTCTCCAAACAGTCCTTTTCTGTAAACATCAGTATCTACAAAAAACACTTTCTCCAAACAGTCCTTTTCTGCAAACATCAGTATCTATAAAAAACACTTTCTCCAAACAGCCCTTTTCTGTAAACATCAGTATCTACAAAAACACTTTCTCCAAACAGCCCTTTCTGTAAACATCAGTATCTATAAAAAACACTTTCTCCAAACAGTCCTTTTCTGTAAATATCAGTATCTACAAAAAACACTTTCTCCAAACAGCCCTTTTCTGCAAACATCAGTATCTACAAAAACACTTTCTCCAAACAGTCCATTTCTGTAAACATCAGTATCTACAAAAAACACTTTCTCCAAACAGCCCTTTTCTGTAAACATCAGTATCTACAAAAAACACTTTCTCCAAACAGCCCTTTTCTGTAAACATCAGTATCTACAAAAAACACTTTCTCCAAACAGTCCATTTCTGTAAACATCAGTATCTACAAAAAACACTTTCTCCAAACAGCCCTTTTCTGTAAACATCAGTATCTACAAAAAACACTTTCTCCAAACAGCCCTTTTCTGCAAACAGACCCCAGGGGAGAGAAACCAGAGGAGACAGCCATGATGCTGCAGACCAAGAAGAGGCCGCCATGACAGGGAAAAGGGGGGATGGGGGAACAACTCACAAGCCACAATTGTCACGACTTAACTCCCCTTATCTCGCGCCATTGTCTCCCCTCTTTGTAAAAGAAGTGCGGTCAACAGCCAATCAGCTTCCAGCCTGATGCATCACGGGATTGGCTCTTGGGGGCCGCATATGGCGTGCATACAATTTGGCGAGTGAGCAGCATGGAGGGCATTTATCACAGACTCTTATAACTTGCTCACTGCCGCCATTCCCTTTAGTGGCCATGCGTGCAAATGAAGGGCCAGAGTGAAACTGCGCCACACTCTGATACACAAGTCTCTAAAAAACTTGGGCAAGAAGGGCAATAAGAAAAGTGCAGTAGCTGAAAGTTTAGTAATTGATAAAAAAAAAAAAAGAAAAAAAAAAAGAAAATAAATAAAACTGAAGAAAAACCCCAGCATGGACTGAAAGCAGATCTATGTGCTTGAAATTACAGGCACGTTGGAAAGAGGCTGAATCAATTCGGGTAGGCAAAATGGGTTCGAGGTGAGAGAGAGTGAGAGTGTGTATATGTGTGTGTGTGTGTGTGTGTGTGTGTGTGTGTGTGTGTGTGTGTGTGTGTGTGTGCGTGTGTATATATATCTATATATATATATACATATATATATATATATATATATATGTGTGTGTGTGTGTGTGTGTGTGTGTAGTGTGTGCATGTGCATGTGTGTGTGTGTAGTGTGTTCGTGTGCATATGTGCGTGTGTGTGTGCGCGTGTGTAGTGTATGCATATGTGTGTGTGTGTTTGTATGTATGTGTGTGTGTATGGCAGTGTGTGCGTGCTGTGCATGTGTGTGTGTATGCGTGTGTAGTGTGTGTGTGTGTGTGTGTGGTGTGTGTGTGTGTGTGTGTGTGTGTGTGTGTGTGTGTGTGTGTGTGTGCAGTGTGTAGTGTATGCATATGTGTGTGTGTTTGTGTGTATGTATGTATGTGTGTGTGTGTTTGTGTGTGTGTTTGTGTGTGTGTGTGTGTGTGTGTTGGTCAGAGTACCTCGACACATCTCCCCCCCCCCCCATTTCTTTCCCCAATCCACACATCACAATAATGCCTCAACTGATAGTACACAGTGTATGTAAACACACTAACTTAGCGAGGATACATACAACCAGACAGACAGACAGACAGACAAACAGACAGCAGGTAGACTTCCTCATCTACACGCATAATCAGCACTTGTTTCAACCATAAAATGAATTAATCATGTTGCCACCTCTATCAAAAATATTTTATACTTCAACCGGTTTTTTCTTTTATCATGTTCCATCCTTGGTGCCTTGCTAATGTCACTCGCCCTTCTGAACACGTGTACTTTCTCCCCTCATTATCCCCCACACTCTTCACCCTTCTGAACACGTGTACTCTCTCCCCTCATTATTCCCCACACTCTTCACCCTTCTGAACACGTGTACTCTCTCCCCTCATTATCCCCCACACTCTTCACCCTTCTGACACGTGTACTCTCTCCCCTCATTACCCCCACACTCTTCACTCGCCCTTTGAACACGTGTACTCTCTCCCCTCATTATCCCCCCCACACTCTTCCACTCGCCCTTCTGAACACGTGAACTCTCTCCCCTCATTATCCCCCACACTCTTCATCCCTTCTGAACACGTGTAACTCTCTCCCCTCATTATCCCCCACACTCTTCCTCGCCCTTCTGAACACGTGTACTCTCTCCCCTCATTACCCCCACACTCTTCACCCTTCTGAACACGTGTACTCTCTCCCCTCATTATCCCCCACACTCTTCACTCCCCTTCTGAACACGTGTACTCTCTCCCCTCATTACTCCCCCCAAACTCTTCAATTCCCCCCCTTCTGAACACGTGTACTCTCTCCCCTCATTATCCCCCACACTCTTCACCCTTCTGAACACGTGTACTCTCTCCCCTCATTATCCCCCACACTCTTCACTCGCCCTTCTGAACACGTGTACTCTCTCCCCTCATTATCCCCCACACTCTTCACTCGCCCTTCTGAACACGTGTACTCTCTCCCCTCATTACCCCCACACTCTTCACTCGCCCTTCTGAACACGTGTACTCTCTCCCCTCATTATCCCCCACACTCTTCACCCTTCTGAACACGTGTACTCTCTCCCCTCATTATCCCCCACACTCTTCACCCTTCTGAACACGTGTCTCTCTCCCCTCATTATCCCCCACACTCTTCACTCGCCCTTCTGAACACGTGTACTCTCTCCCCTCATTACCCCCACATCTTCAATCTCCCACAGCTTCCTGTACACATCCAAATTTAAATTCCTTTTAAAAGCACCCTATTGTGTGATCACACCCAAATTAACATTTCCTTTCGCAGCAGCAGCGTACTGTAAGAACACACCCAAATTAAAATTTCCTTTTACGGTAGCTTCCTGTACGAACGCACCCAAATTAAAATGCCTTTTGCAGCAGCCTACTGTACGAACACACCCAAATAAAATTTCTTTTTAAAGCAGCCTACTGTACGAACACACCCAAATTAAATTTTACTTTTGTAGCAGCTTACTGTACGAACACACCCAAATTAATATTTCCTTTTGCAGCAGCCTACTGTACGAACATACCCAAAATAAATGTCCTTTTGCAGCAGCCTACTTACAAACACACCCAAATTAAAATTTCCTTTTGCATCAGCCTACTGTACGAACATACCCAAAATAAATGTCTTTTGCGTCAGCCTACTGTACGAACACACCCAAATTTAAATTTCCTTTTGCATCAGCCTACTGTACGAACACACCCAAAATTAAAATGTCCTTTTGCAGCTGCCTACTGTACGAACACACCCAAATTAAAATTTCCTTTTGCGTCAGCCTACTGTACGAACACACCCAAATTAAAATGTCCTTTTGCAGCTGCCTACTGTACAAACATACTCAAATTAAAATTTCCTTTTGCATCAGCCTATTGTACGAACACACCCAAATTAAAATTTCCTTTTGCAGCAGCCTACTGTGCAAACACACCCAAATTAACATTTCCTTTCACGGTAGCCTACTGTACGAACATACCCAAATTAAAATGCCTTTTGCAGCAGCCTACTGTACGAACACACCCAAATTAAAATTTCTTTTTAAGCAGCCTACTGTACGAACACACCCAAATTAAATTTTACTTTTGTAGCAGCTTACTGTACGAACACACCCAAATTAATATTTCCTTTTGCAGCAGCCTACTGTACGAACATACCCAAATTAAAATGTCCTTTTGCAGCAGCCTACTGTACGAACATACCCAAAATAAAAAGTCCTTTTGCAGCAGCCTACTGTACAAACACACCCAAATTAAAATTTCCTTTTGCATCAGCCTACTGTACGAACATACCCAAAATAAATGTCCTTTTGCGTCAGCCTACTGTACGAACACCACCCCAAATTTAAATTTCCTTTTGCAGCAGCCTACTGTACGAACACACCCAAATTAAAATGTCCTTTTGCAGCAGCCTACTGTACGAACACACCCAAATTAAATTTCCTTTTGCGTCAGCCTACTGTAACGAACACACCCAAATTAAAATTTCCTTTTGCAGCAGCCTACTGTACGAACAACTCCAAATTAAAATTTCCTTTTGCATCAGCCTACTGTACGAACACACCCAAATTAAAATTTTCCTTTTGCAGCAGCCTACTGTGAAACACACCCAAATTAAATTTCCTTTCACGTAGCCTACTGTACGAACACACCCAAATTAACATTTCCTTTTGCATCAGCCTATTGTACGAACACACCCAAATTAAATGTCCTTTTGCAGCAGCCTACTTTTACGAACACACCCAAATCAAAATTTCTTTTCGTAGCCTACTGTCAACAACACACCCAAATTAAAATGTCCTTTTGCAGCAGCTACTGTACGAACACACCCAAATTAAATTTCTTTTAAAGACGTCTATTTTACGACACAACCATATTTAAATATTCTTTTTACAGCAGCCTACTGTTCGAACACACCTAAATTAAAATTTCTTTTTGCAGAAGTCTTTTCTACGAACACACACACAAATTAATATTTCCTTTTGGAGCATCTTACTGTACGAACACACCCAAATTAAAATGTCCTTTTTGCAGCAGCTTACTGTAAAACACACTCAAATAAAATATCCTTTTGCAGCAGCCTATGTACGAAACACACCCAAATTAAATATATCCTTTTGCAGCAGCCTTCTGTACCGAACACACCCAAATTAAAATTTCTGTTTGCAGTATTTTTTTTCTCCAAACACACCCAAGTTAAAATTTCTTTCCCCAGCAGCCTTGTCTACGATCAATGTGTTCTTACATCGAAAACGCGCCATTCTGAGAACATCATCCTGCTAAAAAATCGCTTTCTCCAAACACAGCTTTGTCCAAATATCTCCTTAAAAACGTGGCGCTGTCTATTAACATTCTGTTGGTCAAACAGGTCTTATCTAAACACCTCTTTATCGAACAGCGTTTTTCTCACATGGTTTTCTCCAGACACACAGTTGTCCCAATCACCAGTTTCTATACACAGCAACCTCTCTCCTTCCATCTCTTCCCCTTCTCTCTTTCTTTCCTCAGAAAACTTCCCTGTCTACGAATACCCTTATGTCCAAAAGGCAATCACCCTCTCTCCCTCCCCCCCACTCTCTCTCTCTTCAAACAGCCCTACGAACCCAAACCACTTTCTTTCTCTCTCCAAGCACTTATCTCCTTCTTTTCGTTTCTCTCTCCCTCCCTCATCTCTCCCCTGTCTCCACACATCGATATCTACTAAAAAAAAAAAAAAAAAAAAACTTTCTCCAAACAGTCCTTTTCTGCAAACATCAGTATCTACAAAAAACACTTTCTCCAAACAGCCCTTTTCTGTAAATATCAGTATCTACAAAAAACACTTTCTCCAAACAGCCCTTTTCTGTAAACATCAGTATCTACAAAAAACACTTTCTCCAAACAGTCATTTTCTGTAAACATCAGTATCTACAAAAAAAACACTTTCTCCAAACAGTCCTTTTCTGTAAACATCAGTATCTACAAAAAACACTTTCTCCAAACAGCCCTTTTCTGTAAACATCAGTATCTACAAAAAACACTTTCTCCAAACAGTCCTTTTCTGTAAACATCAGTATCTACAAAAACACTTTCTCCAAACAGTCCTTTTCTGCTAAACATCAGTATCTACAAAAAACACTTTCTCCAAACAATCCATTTTCTGTAAACATCAGTATCTACAAAAAACACTTTCTCCAAACAGCCCTTTTCTGCAAACAGACCCCAGGGGAGAGAAACCAGAGGAGACAGCCATGATGCTGCAGACCAAGAAGAGGCCGCCATGACAGGGAAAAGGGGGGATGGGGGGAACAACTCACAAGCCACAATTGTCACGACTTAACTCCCCTTATCTCGCGCCATTGTCTCCCCTCTTTGTAAACGAAGTGCGGCCCAACAGCCAATCAGCTTCCAGCCTGATGCATCACGGGATTGGCTCTTGGGGGCCGCATATGGCGTGCATACAATTTGGCGAGTGAGCAGCATGGAGGGCATTTATCACAGACTCTTATAACTTGCTCACTGCCGCCATTCCCTTTAGTGGCCATGCGTGCAAATGAAGGGCCAGAGTGAAACTGCGCCACACTCTGATACACAAGTCTCTAAAAAACTTGGGCAAGAAGGGCAATAAGAAAAGTGCAGTAGCTGAAAGTTTAGTAATTGATAAAAAAAAAAAAAAGAAAAAAAAAAAGAAAATAAATAAAACTGAAGAAAAACCCCAGCATGGACTGAAAGCAGATCTATGTGCTTGAAATTACAGGCACGTTGGAAAGAGGCTGAATCAATTCGGGTAGGCAAAATGGGTTCGAGGTGAGAGAGAGTGAGAGTGTGTATATGTGTGTGTGTGTGTGTGTGTGTGTGTGTGTGTGTGTGTGTGTGTGTGTGTGTGTGTGTGTGTGCGTGTGTATATATATCTATATATATATATATATATATATATATATATATATATGTGTGTGTTGTGTGTGTAGTGTGTGCATGTGCATGTGTGTGTGTGTAGTGTGTTCGTGTGCATATGTGCGTGTGTGTGTGCGCGTGTGTAGTGTATGCATATGTGTGTGTGTGTTTGTATGTATGTGTGTGGTGTATGCGTGTGTAGTGTGTGTGTGTGTGTGTGTGTGTGGTGTGTGTGTGTGTGTGTGTGTGTGCAGTGTGTAGTGTATGCATATGTGTGTGTGTTTGTGTGTATGTATGTATGTGTGTGTGTGTGTGTGTTTTGTGTGTGTGTGTTTGTGTGTGTGTGTGTGTGTGTGTGTGTGTGTGGTCAGAGTACCCGACACATCTCCCCCCCCCCCCCCATTTCTTTCCCAATCCACACATCACAATAATGCCTCAACTGATAGTACACAGTGTATGTAAACACACTAACTTAGCGAGGAATACACACAACGCAGAAGACAGACAGACAGACAGACAGACAGGTAGACTTCCTCATCTACAACGCATAATCAGCACTTGTTTCAACCATAAAATGAATTAATCATGTTGCCACCTCTATCAAAAATATTTTATACTTCAACACGGTTTTTTCTTTTATCATGTTCCATCCTTGGTGCCTTGCTAATGTCACTCGCCCTTCTGAACACGTGTACTCTCTCCCCTCATTATCCCCCACACTCTTCACCCTTCTGAACACGTGTACTCTCTCCCCTCATTATCCCCCACACTCTTCACCCTTCTGAACACGTGTACTCTCTCCCCTCATTATTCCCCACACTCTTCACCCTTCTGAACACGTGTACTCTCTCCCCTCATTATCCCCCACTCTCTTCATTCGCCCTTTTGAACACGTGTACTCTCTCCCCTCATTATCCCCCACACTCTTCACCCTTCTGACACGTGTACTCTCTCCCCTCATTACCCCCACACTCTTCTCTCGCCCTTCTGAACACGTGAACTCTCTCCCCTCATTACCCCCCCACCCTCACTCTCAACCTTCTGAGCACGTGTACTCTCTCCCCTCATTATCCCCCACACTCTTCACCCTTCTGAACACGTGTACTCTCTCCCCTCATTATCCCCCACACTCTTCATCCTTCTGAACACGTGTACTCTCTCCCCTCATTATCCCCCACACTCTTCACTCGCCCTTCTGAACACGTGTACTCTCTCCCCTCATTATCCCCCACACCTTCACTCGCCCTTCTGAACACGTGTACTCTCTCCCCTCATTATCCCCCCACACCTTCACTCGCCCTTCTGAACACGTGTACTCTCTCCCCTCATTATCCCCCACACTCTTCACCCTTCTGAACAGTGTACTCTCTCCCCTCATTATCCCCCACACCTTTCACCCCTTCTGAACACGTGTACTCTCTCCCCACATTATCCCCCACACTCTTCACTCACCTTCTGAACACGTGTACCTCTCCCCTCATTACCCCAAACTCTTCACTCGCCTTCTGAACACGTGTACTCTCTCCCCTCATTATCCCACACCTCACCCTCTGAACACTGTACCCTCTCCTCATTATCCCCACATCTTCACTGCCCTTCTGAACACATGTACTCTCTCCCCTCATTATCCCCCACACTCTTCACTCGCCCTTCTGAACACGTGTACTCTTCCCTCATTAACCCAACTCTTCAATCTCCACAGCTTCCTGTACACACCAAATTTAAATTCCTTTTAAAAGCACCCTATTGTGAACACACCCAAATTAACAGTTCCTTTCGCAGCAGCAGCGTACTGTAGAAACACACCCAAATTAAAATTTCCTTTTACGGTAGCCTCCTGTACGAACGCACCCAAATTAAAATGCCCTTTTGCAGCAGCCTACTGTACGAACACACCCAAATTAAAATTTCTTTTAAAGCAGCCTACTGTACGAACACACCGAAATTAAATTTACTTTTGTAGCAGCTTACTGTACGAACACACCCAAATTAATATTTCCTTTTGCAGCAGCCTACTGTACGAACATACCCAAAATAAATGTCCTTTTGCAGCAGCCTACTGTACAAACACACCCAAATTAAAATTTCCTTTTGCATCAGCCTACTGTACGAACATACCCAAAATAAATGTCCTTTTGCGTCAGCCTACTGTACGAACACACCCAAATTTAAATTTCCTTTTGCATCAGCCTACTGTACGAAACACACCCAAAATTAAAATGTCCTTTTGCAGCTGCCTACTGTACGAACACACCCAAATTAAAATTTCCTTTTGCGTCAGCCTACTGTACGAACACACCCAAATTAAAATGTCCTTTTGCAGCTGCCTACTGTACAAACATATTCAAATTAAAATTTCCTTTTGCATCAGCCTATTGTACGAACACACCCAAATTAAAATTTCCTTTTGCAGCAGCCTACTGTGCAAACACACCCAAATTAACATTTCCTTTTACGGTAGCCTACTGTACGAACATACCCAAATTAACATTTCCTTTTGCATCAGCCTATTGTACGAACACACCCAAATTAAAGTGTCCTTTTGCAGCAGCCTATTGTATGAACACACCCAAATCAAAATTTTCTTTTACGGTAGCCTACTGTGCAAACACACCCAAATTAACATTTCCTTTTGCAGCAGCCTACTGTACGAACATACCCAAAATAAATGTCCTTTTGCAGCAGCCTACTGTACGAACGCACCAAAAGTAAAATATCCTTTTGCAGCAGCCTACTGTACGAACACACCCAAATTAAAATTTCCTTAAGCAGCAGCCTACTGTACGAACACACCCAAATTAACATTTCTTTTTAAAGCAGCCTACTGTGCGAACACACCCAAATTAACATTTCCTTTTGCATCAGTCTATTGTACGAACACACCCAAATTAAAATGTCCTTTTGCAGCAGCCTACTGTAAGAACATACCCAAATTAAAATTTCCTTTTGCATCAGCCTATTGTACGAACACATCCAAATTAACATTTCTTTTCAAAGCAGCCTACTGTACGAACACACCGAAATTAAAATTTCCTTTTGTAGCAGCCTACTGTACGAACACATCCAAATTAAAATTTCTTTTTAAAGCAGCCTACTGTACGAACACTCCCAAATTAAAATTTCATTTTGCAGCAGCTTACTATATAATAATTACTATATAAAAATATTGTATATTAAATATTACTAGTAGTACGAACACACCCAAATTAAAATTTCTTTTTAAAGCATCTTACTATACGAACACACCCAAATTAACATGTCCCTTTGCAGCAGCCTACTGTACGAACACACCCAAATTAACATGTCCTTTTGTAGCAGCCTACTGTACGAACACACCCAAATTAACATGTCCTTTTGTAGCAGCCTACTGTACGAACACATCCAAATTAACATGTCCTTTTGTAGCAGCCTACTGTACGAACACACCCAAATTAACATGTCCTTTTGTAGCAGCCTACTGTACGAACACACCCAAAAATTAACATGTCCTTTTGTAGCAGCCTACTGTACGAACACACCCAAATTAACATGTCCTTTTGTAGCAGCCTACTGTACGAACACACCCAAATTAACATGTCCTTTTGTAGCAGCCTACTGTACGAACACACCCAAATTAACATGTCCTTTTGTAGCAGCCTACTGTACGAACACACCCAAATTAACATGTCCTTTTGTAGCAGCCTACTGTACGAACACACCCAAATTAAAATTTCTTTTTAAAGCATCTTACTATACGAACACACCCAAATTAACATGTCCCTTTGCAGCAGCCTACTGTACGAACACACCCAAATTAAAATTTCTTTTTAAAGCATCTTACTATACGAACACACCCAAATTAACATGTCCTTTTGCAGCAGCCTACTGTACGAACACACCCAAATTAAAATTTCTTTTTAAAGCATCTTACTATACGAACACACCCAAATTAACATGTCCTTTTGCAGCAGCCTACTGTACGAACACACCCAAATTAAAATTTCTTTTTAAAGCATCTTACTATACGAACACACCCAAATTAACATGTCCTTTTGTAGCAGCCTTGCAGCCTACTGTTCGAACACACCTAAATTAAAATTTCTTTTTGCAGAAGTCTTTTCTACGAACACACACATATCAATAGTTCCTTTTGGAGCAGCCTACTGTACAGTACGAACACACCCAAATTAAAATTTCATTTTGCAGCAGCTTACTGTACGAACACACCCAAATTAAAATTTCCTTTTTGCAGCAGCCTACTGTATAAACACGCCCAAATTAAAATTTCCTTTTGCAGCAACTTACTGTACAAACACACTCAAACTAAAATATCCTTTTGCAGCAGCCTATAGTACGAACATACCCAAATTAATATATCCTTTTGCAGCAGCCTTCTGTTCGAACACACCCAAATTAAAATTTCTGTTTGCAGTAGTCTTTTTCTCCAAACACACACAAGTTAAAATTTCTTTCCCCGGCAGCCTTGTCTACGATCAATGTGTTCTTACATCGAAAACGCGCATTCTGAGAACATCATCCTGCTAAAAAAAATCGCTTTCTCCAAACACAGCTTTGTCCAAATATCTCCTTAAAAACGTGGCGCTGTCTATTAACATCTGTTGGTCAAACAGGTCTTATCTAAACACCTCTTTATCGAACAGCGTTTTTCTCACATGGTTTTCTCCAGACAGACAGTTGTCCCAATCACCAGTTTCTATACACAGCAACCTCTCTCCTTCCATCTCTTCCCCTTCTCTCTTTCTTTCCTCAGAAAACTTCCCTGTCTACGAATACCCTTATGTCCAAAAGGCAATCACCCTCTCTCCCTCCCCCCCACTCTCTCTCTCTTCAAACAGCCCTACAAAACCCTTCTCACCACCACTTCTTCTTTCTCTCTCCTGCACTTATCTCCTTCTTTTCGTTTCTCTCTCCCTCCCTCATCTCTCCCCTGTCTCCACACATCGATATTCTAAAAAAAAAACTTTAAAAAAAAAAACTTTCTCCAAACAGCCTTTCTGTAACATCAGTATCTACAAAAACACTTCTCCAAACAGTCTTTTCTGAAACATCAGTTCTACAAAAACACTTTCTCCAACAGCCTTTTCTGAAACATCAGTATACAAAACACTTTCTCCAAACAGTCCTTTTCTGCAAACATCAGTATCTACAAAAAACACTTTCTCCAAACAGTCCTTTTCTGTAAACATCAGTATCTACAAAAAACACTTTCTCCAAACAGTCCTTTTCTGTAAACATCAGTATCTACAAAAAACACTTTCTCCAAACAGTCCTTTTCTGTAAACATCAGTATCTACAAAAAACACTTTCTCCAAACAGTCCTTTTCTGTAAACATCAGTGTATCTACAAAAACACTTTCTCAACAGTCCTTCTGAAACATCTATCTCAAAACCTTTCTCCAAACAGTCCTTTTCTGTAAACATCAGTATCTACAAAAAACACTTTTCCTCTCAAACAGTTCTTTTTCTGCTAAACATCAGTATCTACAAAAAACACTTTCTCCAAACAGTCCTTTTCTGCAAACATCAGTATCTACAAAAAACACTTTCTCCAAACAGCCCTTTTCTGTAAACATCAGTATCTACAAAAAACACCTTTCTCCAAACAGTCCTTTTCTGAAACATCAGTATCTACAAAAAACACTTTCTCCAAACAGCCCTTTTCTGTAAACATCAGTATCTACAAAAACACTTTCTCCAAACAGTCCCTTTTCTGTAAACATCAGTATCTACAAAAAACACTTTCTCCAAACAGTCCCTTTTCTGTAAACATCAGTATCTACAAAAAACACTTTCTCCAAACAGCCTTTCTGCAAACATCAGTATCTACAAAAAACACTTTCTCCAAACAGCCCTTTTCTGTAAACATCAGTATCTACAAAAAACACTTTCTCCAAACAGTCCATTTCTGTAAACATCAGTATCTACAAAAAACACTTTCTCCAAACAGTCCTTTCTGCAAACATCAGTATCTAAAAAAACACTTTCTCCAAACAGCCCTTTTCTGCAAACAATCCGGGTATTAGAAAAAAACACTTCTGCAACAAACAGGCCGCTATGACTGGTAAAGCATACAATCTACAAAAATTTCACACTTACTCCCCAACATGCCCTCTTTGTCTGCGCAAAGCCAATCAGTTATCTGACAAACACTTTCTCCAAACAGCCCTTTTCTGTAAACATCAGTATCTACAAAAAACACTTTCTCCAAACAGCCCTTTTCTGTAAACATCAGTATCTACAAAAAACACTTTCTCCAAACAGCCCTTTTCTGCAAACATCAGTATCTACAAAAAACACTTTCTCCAAACAGCCCTTTTCTGTAAACATCAGTATCTACAAAAAACACTTTCTCCAAACAGCCCTTTTCTGTAAACATCAGTATCTACAAAAAACACTTTCTCCAAACAGTCCATTTCTGTAAACATCAGTATCTACAAAAAACACTTTCTCCAAACAGCCCTTTTCTGTAAACATCAGTATCTACAAAAAACACTTTCTCCAAACAGCCCTTTTCTGTAAACATCAGTATCTACAAAAAACACTTTCTCCAAACAGTCCATTTCTGCAAACATCAGTATCTACAAAAAACACTTTCTCCAAACAGTCCTTTTCTGCAAACATCAGTATCTATAAAAAACACTTTCTCCAAACAGCCCTTTTCTGCAAACATCAGTATCTATAAAAAAAACACTTTCTCCAAACAGTCCTTTTCTGCAAACATCAGTATCTATAAAAAACACTTTCTCCAAACAGCCCTTTTCTGCAAACATCAGTATCTATAAAAAAACACTTTCTCCAAACAGTCCTTTTCTGCAAACAGACCCCAGGGGAGAGAAACCAGAGGAGAAAGCCATGATGCTGCAGACCAAGAAGAGGCCGCCATGACAGGGAAAAGGGGGGATGGGGGTGTGAACAACTCACAAGCCACAATTGTCACGACTTAACTCCCCTTATATCGCGCCATTGTCTCCCCTCTTTGTAACGGAAGTGCGGCCAACAGCCAATCAGCTTCCAGCCTGATGCATCACGGATTGGCTCTTGGGGGCCGCATATGGCGTGCATACAATTTGGCGAGTGAGCAGCATGGAGGGCATTTATCACAGACTCTTATAACTTGCTCACTGCCGTCCATTCCCTTTAGTGGCCATGCGTGCAAATGAAGGGCCAGAGTGAAACTGCGCCACACTCTGATACACAAGTCTCTAAAAAACTTGGGCAAGAAGGGCAATAAGAAAAGTGCAGTAGCCGAAAGTTTAGTTATTGATAAAAAAAGAAAAAAAGAAAAAAAAAAGAAAAGAAAAAAAAAGAGAAAATAAATAAAACTGAAGAAAAAACCAGCATGGACTGAAAGCAGATCTATGTGCTTGAAATTACAGGCACGTTCGAAAGAGGCTGAATCAATTCGGGTAGGCAAAATGGGTTCGCGAGGAGAGAGAGAGAGAGAGAGAGAGAGAGAGAGAGAGAGAGGAGAGAGAGAGAGCCACAGCCACAAAGAGAGATAGATAGACAGACAGACAGACAGATAGACAGATAGAGAGAGAGAGAGAGAGAGAGAGATAGCCACAGCCACAAAGAGAGATATATAGACAGATAGACAGATATATATAGAGAGAGATAGCCACAGCCACAAAGAGAGATAGATAGACAGATAGACAGATAGAGAGAGAGAGAGCCACAGCCACAAAGAGAGATAGATAGACAGATAGACAGATAGACAGATATATATATATATAGAGAGAGCCACAGCCACAAAGAGAGATAGATAGACAGATAGACAGATAGATAGATAGATAGATAGAGAGAGCCACAGCCACAAAGAGAGACAGATAGAAGATAGATAGATAGAGAGAGAGAGCCACAGCCACAAAGAGAGATAGATAGATAGACAGATATAGATAGAGAGAGAGAGCCACAGCCACAAAGAGAGATAGATAGATAGACAGATATAGATAGAGAGAG
>CM060310.1:98964221-98966721 GCA_030674185.1 Monoplex corrugatus | reverse complement strand
CCTTTGGGTGACAACATCATATGACCCTTTGGGTGACACATCATATGACCCTTTGGGTGACAACATCATATAACCCTTTGGGTGACAATCATATAACCCTTTGGTGACAACTCATATAACCCTTTGGTGACAACATCATATGACCCTTTGGTGACATCATATGACCCTTTGGGTGACAACATCATATGACCCTTTGGGTGACATCATATGACCCTTTGGTTGACAACATCATATAACCTTTGGGTGACAACATCATTGACCCTTTGGTGACAACATCATAGACCCTTTGGGTGACATCATATGACCCTTTGGGTGACAACATCATATGACCCTTTGGGTGACAACATCATATGACCCTTTGGGTGACATCATATGACCCTTTGGGTGACAACATCATATGACCCTTTGGGTGACATCATCATGACCTTTGGTGACACAATATACTGACCTCATTATGGGTGACACATCATAACCCTTTGGGTGACAACATCATATGACCCTTTGGGTTGAATCATATGACCTTTGGGTGACAACATCATATAACCCTTTGGGTGACACATCATATGACCCTTTTAGGGTGACATGTTCATCATTTACCCTTTGGATGAATCATCATCTGACCCTTTGGGTGACGTCACTCATCTGACATCTTTGGGTGACTAACATCATCTGACCTTTTGGGTGACATCATCATTGACCCTTTGGGTGAATCATCATCTGACCTTTGGGTGACAGCATCATCTGACCCTTTGGGTGACCATCATCTGACCCTTTGGGTGACGTCATCATCTGACCCTTTGGGTGACAGCATCATCTGACCCTTTGGGTGACGTCATCATCTGACCCTTTGGGTGACATCATCTGACCCTTTGGGTGACAACATCATCTGACCCTTTGGGTGATGACATCATCTGACCCTTTGGGTGACAGCATCATCTGACCCTTTGGGTGACGTCATCATCTGACCCTTTGGTGACATCATCTGACCCTTTGGGTGATAACATCATCTGACCTTTGGGTGATGACATCATCTGACCTTTGGGTGACCAACATCATCTGACCCTTTGGGTGACGTCATCATCTACCCTTTGGGTGACATCATCTGACACTTTGGGTGACAACATCATCTGACCTTTTGGGTGATGACATCATCTGACCCTTTGGGTGACCAACATCATCTGAACTTTGGGTGACATATCATCTGAACAATGTCATCTTTGACATTGGTGACATCATCTGACCCTTTGGGTGACAAATCATCTGACCCTTTGGGTGACATCATCTGACCCTTTGGGTGACATCATCTGACCCTTTGGGTGACATCATCTGATCCTTTGGGTGACATATCTGACCCTTTGGATGACATCACCTGACTTTTGGTTGACATCATCTGACCTTTTACGTGACATAACCATAATTACTTCACGTGCTGTTCTCAGTTTTATGACATGGGCAATGGTTGACTGTTAGGTATCGTACACAAAGCCCCCCCCCCCCCCCCCACTTTCCAGTTAAACGAATATGTTATTTTAGTTTCTTGAACAATACAATATCTTCTCCTGACTTGCAAGGCCTGTCATAGCTTCATCAAAGCCCCGTTAGCCAGCGGTGTTTGTGGGTGACCAGGGCCGGCCTTCTCGCCTAGCGTAGCGCCTAAGTGTCAAATCGCCACACCATACTTCACCCTGACCCCTCAATCACCTACTTTACCCTATTACCACCTCCCAGAACGAGGACCAGGGGTTGGAGTTGGGGAGAAACACCAGTGCCAGACATGGTCACTGACAAAATCGCTCAAAAGGAAATTGGTGCCTGCGAGATGAAGTGTCCCAGGAGAGTAGCCAACAAAACACTGAGAGACAGGGTCAGAAATGAGACAATCAGAGAAACGGTAGGAGAAACATCTGTCCTAGTAACATCTGTCCTAGTAACATTTGTCCTATAACATCTGTCTTAGTAACATCTTAACACTGAGAGACAGGGTCAGAAATGACACAATCAGATAAACGGTAGGAGTAACATTTGTCCTAGTAACATCTGTCCTAGTAACATTTGTCCTAGTAACATCTGTCCAAGTAACATCTGTCCTAGTAACATTTGTCCTAGTAACATCTGTCCTAGTAACATCTGTCCTAGTAACAACATCTTAAAACAGAGACAGGGTCAGAAATGACACAGAGAAACGGTAGGAGAAACATCTGTCCTAGTAACATCTGTCCTAGTAACATCTGTCCTAGTAACATCTGTCCTAGTAACATCTGACCAAAAAATAGTAACATCTGTCCAGTAACATCTGTCCTAGTAACATACGTCCTAGTAACATCTGTCCTAGTAACATCTGTCCTAGTAACATCTGTCCTAAAAAAAGTAACATCTGTCCTAGTAACATCTGTCCTAGTAACATCTGTCCTAGTAACATCTGTCCTAAAAATAGTAACATCTGTCCTAGTAACATCTGTCCTAAAAAAATAGTAATATCTGTCCTAGTAACATCTGTCCT
>CM060310.1:98951721-98959221 GCA_030674185.1 Monoplex corrugatus | reverse complement strand
CTTTGCTGACGTCCTGCCAATGATCTCATGATGAGGCCAAACTCTCGGCAAGCATGCTCTAGGGAGATGAACAGCCTTTGGAGACCAAACTGAGTGAGACATGTCAAGGCAGCAGCAGCGAAGAATGTCTGCTGGGCATCGCTGACAGATTCCCTCTCAGACAAGCAAGTCTCACACCATGTTGTTTTTTCCCTGTCTTTCTTTACTAGAGATGACAGTTGTCGATGGTGTCACGAATGAATTGTCACTTCTCGCCCATAGTTATGTGTAGATGGTGTCACGAATGAATTGCCACTTCTCGCCCATGGTTATGTGTAGATGGTGTCGCGAATGAATTGCCACTTCTCGCCCATGGTTATGTGTAGATGGTGTCACGAATGAATTGCTTATTCATGCCTGTAGTATGTGTAGATGGGTCACGAATGAATTGCCACTTCTCGCCCATAGTTATGTGTAGATGGTGTCACGAATGAATTGCCACTTCTCGCCATGGTTATGTGTAGATGGTGTCGCGAATGAATTGCCACTTCTCGCCCATGGTTATGTGTAGATGGTGTCACGAATGAATTGCTACTTCTCGCCCATAGTTATGTGTAGATGGTGTCACGAATGAATTGCCACTTCTCGCCCATGGTTATGTGTATATGGTGTCACGAATGAATTGCCACTTCTCGCCCATGGTTATGTGTAGATGTGTCACGAATGAATTGCTACTTCTCGCCATAGTTATGTGTAGATGTGTCACGAATGAATTGCCACTTCTCGCCCATGGTTATGTGTAGATGGTGTCACGAATGAATTGCCACTTCTCGCCCATAATTATGTGTAGATGGTGTCACGAATGAATTGCTACTTACTATATTATGTGTAGATGGTGTCACGAATGAATTGCCACTTCTCGCCCATGGTTATGTGTAGATGGTGTCACGAATGAATTGCCACTTCTCGCCCATAATTATGTGTAGATGGTGTCACGAATGAATTGCCACTTCTCGCCCATAGTTATGTGTAGATGGTGTCACGAATGAATTGCCACTTCTCGCCCATAGTTATGTGTAGATGGTGTCACGAATGAATTGCCACTTCTCGCCCATAGTTATGTGTAGATGGTGTCACGAATGAATTGCTACTTCTCGCCCATGGTTATGTCTGTATTAATTTTGAAATCCTGTTCCATTTGGTCACTGAACTGTACGTCAAGCTTTGGGCTGGCTGTCCTGGCGGTGTTGGTGTATGGACATCCTTTCTGCTTGATGTGGTGAACCCTTTGTTTTGACCCGACTCTGGTGCACAAAATGGAAATGTCTTTTGCGTCA
The DNA here is from genome assembly GCA_030674185.1 of Monoplex corrugatus. Taxonomy (NCBI): domain Eukaryota; kingdom Metazoa; phylum Mollusca; class Gastropoda; order Littorinimorpha; family Ranellidae; genus Monoplex; species Monoplex corrugatus. The sequence continues at coordinate 98,957,905 of CM060310.1, read as the reverse complement.
TAGTCAGCACTGAAAGGCTGCATGTGAACAGCATACTTCTGACAGCAGCTCTTCTGATGAAGATCACACCCAGCTGATGCCGATGTTCAGAACCTTGGTGTCTAAGGAGACTTGTGCTGAGCTTGTCTTGAGAAGTGTTGGCATGACAATTTGCGGTAAGCAGGCTTGTGCATCTTGGCCATTGTTCATCGAATCACTCGAAGTGTCGACACAGTTGACCATCACTGAAGTGTCCGAGACATTCTGACCATCACAGAAGTGTCCAACATAGTCTGACCATCACAGAAGTGTCGACACAGTCTGACCATCACAGAAGTGTCCCAGACAGTTGACCATCACAGAAGTGTCCAACACAGTGACCATCACAGAGTGTCAACAGTCTGACCATCACCGAAGTGTCCGAGACAGTTGACCATCACGAAGTGTCCAGACAGTGTGACCATCACCGAAGTGTCCAACACAGTCTGACATCACCGAAGTGTCAACACAGTCTGACCACACCGAGTGTCCGAGACAGTCTGACCATCACCGAGTGTCCAGACAGTTGACATCACCGAAGTGCCAACACAGTCTGACCATCACCGAAGTGTCACACAGTCTGACCAACACGAAGTGTCCGACACAGTCTGACCATCACCGAAGTGTCCGTCGAGACATTCTGACATCCGAAGTGTCCCAGACAGTGTGACCATCACGAGTGTCCGACACAGTCTGACTATCACCGAAGTGTCCAACACAGTCTGACCATCACCGAAGTGTCCAACACAGTCTGACCATCACCGAAGTGTCCAGACAGTCTGACCATCACCGAAGTGTCCGCAGTCTGACCATCACCGAATGTCCGACAGTCTGACATCACCGAAGTGTCCGACACAGTCTGACATCACAAGTGTCACCAGTCTGACCATCACCGAAGTGTCCCAGACAGTTGACATCACGAAGTGTCCAGACAGTTCGTCATGTGCTGTGGTTCGATACGACCTATATTGAAATCACGGAGGAGACGATGTTTCTGATTCTGGAATCTTGATAATGGTAGCATTCTTACAGAACTGATCTATTTGTCTGCTGAGGTGAGCACAGTGTTGGGGCATAGGCACTCAGGATGTTCTCTTTGCCGGACGATGCTGAAAGGCTCAGAAAATGATAAATTATGTTCTGAATCGCCGTTGGATGGACAGCAGGCTGTTCTTGATTGCAAGGCTGACGCTATGCAGGCCGAGTTTTAAACAAAAATAATAACTATTTCTAGTGGTTCTAACATTGCTAGGATGTCAAGTTTGATGTTTAGTGATTATGACCGTGCCATTCTGTAACCGTTTCAAAAACACAATACGTCAACAGGGGAAAAAAAAAGGAAAAGAAAAATAAGTACCACACAATCTAAGAAAATGCGCCTAGCGTTGACCACTCTGTCCAATTTATCATACAGGGAATTAAAAAACATACCTGAATACAAATTTAAACAAAACTAAGGACACCAAAACATACATAAAAGCGGATCTAAATTACCAAAAATTGCTTTTGCATATCTCATTTCCCAAGAGCCAAAAATGCGCTTAATACACGCACCATTTACCAATCCAAAGAAAAAGTATGTAAGATTTTATCGAACACATACAGGTGAACGAACCAGCCAGGCAGAAAATGATAGCCAGAAATGACATAAAGCAAAGGAACAAGGCAGAAACGAAGAACGTGACAGAAAAGAGGAAATTTCTAGCACAGAATGTCCAGAAGAAAAGGATACTGTTTATATTGAAAGAGCCCCCAGCATCCCCACAATCAAACCCTTTCACCCGGGCAATATTATAACCATTAAGAATCAAACATGGACAGAAAACATGAACCAGAAGAACAAGAAAACCAATATAAGCGCGTATCCAACGAGACAAAACAAAACAAGCGCAAATTTTCGGCCAACTAGCCTTTGTCAAGCGCGAACGCACGGTCACAAACAGATCACAGCGTAGTACAAGACACTTATACAGATAAAACGCAGTCTTGGGGTATATTACAAGATCCAAAACAAGTGTGACTGCCCGCGCCCAAGCAAACATGAACCAGAAGAACAAGAAAACCAATATAAGCGCGTATCCAACGTATCCAAGCGTATCCAAGTGTCTTGTACTACGCTGTGATCTGTTTGTGACCGTGCGTTCGCGCTTGACAAAGGCTAGTTGGCCGAAAATTTGCGCTTGTTTTGTTTTGTCTCGTTGGATACGCGCTTATATTGGTTTTCTTGTTCTTCTGGTTCATGTTTGCTTGGGCGCGGGCAGTCACACTTGTTTTGGATCATGGACAGAAAAGCAATAGTATACCCACACCCTGACACCTGACATTAACCACTAAGAATCAAACCTGGATTCAACAGCAACATCATAATCATTAAGAATCGAACCTTGGAATCCTGACAATATATTAACTAAACATCAAACTCACACACCTCGGCAATACTTTAACGGCTAAAACCAAACATAAACACCCTAGCAATACTAAAACCAGTAATAATAAACCCTGACGCCATGGCAAGATTACAACCACTAGACCAAGGCGGCAACATCATCTCTTATCGGCAGTCACAGCGTCAGTAGTGATGTGGATATAAAAGGGAAGACTCTGGGTCTGAGAGCTGGAGGACGAGTGGAACTGAAAATAAGGCATAGTATGGACATGGAAGACAGGATGAAGAAATGGAAGATGAAATGGAAGACAAGATGAAGATAGAGAATATGGCATGGAAGACAAGATGGAGATATGGAAGATGAAATGGAAGACAAGATGAAGATAGAGAATATGGCATGGAAGATAAGATGGAGATATGGAAGATGGAATGGAAGACAAGATGAAGATAGGGAATATGGCATGGAAGACAAGATGGAGATATGGAAGATGGAATGGAAAACAAGATGAAGATAGAGAATATGGCATGGATGACAAGAGGGAGATATGGAAGATGGAAGGGAAGACTGGATGCAAATATGAAAGATGGAAGGAAATACGGGATGGAGATATGGAGGATGGAATGAAATACGACAAACAGATGTGGAATGGAGATATGGAAGATGGATGACAAGATGGAGATATGGAAGATGGATGACAAGATGGAGATATAGAAGATGGAAGAAAGAACAGAATGCAGATATTGAAGAAGAGACAGAAGAGACATGGAAGAAGAAACGGAATGGAGATTTGGAAGATGGAAACAAAGACAGAAAGGACATAATTATGGAAGAAGAGACAGAATGGAGATATGGATGATGCAACTGAAGGCAATACAGATATGGAAGACAGAATGGAGCTGTGGCAAATGGAAGACAGAATGGAGATATGGAAAATACAAGGCAAGGCAGGATGGAGACATGGAAGATAAGACAGAATGGAAATATGGAAGACGGAAGACAAGACAGAATGGAAATATGGAAGATGGAAGACAAGACAGGATGGAAATATGGAAGACAAGACAGAATGGAAATATGGAAGATGGAAGACAAGACAGGATGGAAATATGGAAGACAAGACAGAATGGAAATATGGAAGACAGAAGACAAGACAGGATGGAAATATGGAAGGTGGAAGACAAGACAGGATGGAGATATGAAAGATGGCAAGCAAGACATGATCATGATGGAGATGTGGAAGGTGGAATGGAAGACAGGATGGGGATATGGAAGACGGAAGACAAGACAGGATGGAGATATGGAAGACGGAAGACAAGACAGGATGGAGATATGGAAGACGGAAGACAAGACAGATGGAGATATGGAAGATGGAAGACAAGACAGGATGGAAATATGGAAGATGGAAGGCAAGACAGGATGGAAATATGAAAAATGGAAGGCAAGACATGATCATGATGGAGATGTGGAAGATGCAATGGAAGACAGGATGGGGATATGGAAGATGGAAGGCAAGACAGGATGGAGATATGGAAGATGATGGAGATATGAAAGATGGAAGGCAAGACATGATCATGATGGAGACATGGAAGACGGAATGGAAGAGAGGATGGGGATATGGAAGATGGAAGGCAAGACAGGATGGAGATATGGAAGATGGAAGGCAAGACAGGATGGAGATATGGAAGATGGAAGGCAAGACATGATCATGATGGAGATGTGGAAGATGGAATGGAAGACAGAATTGGGATATGGAAGACGGAAGACAAGGCAGGATGGAGATATGGAAGATGGAAGGCAAGGCATGATCATGATGGAGATGTGGAAGATGGAATGGAAAACAGGATGGAGATATGGAAGATGGAAGATGATGGAGATATGGAAGATGGTAGGCAAGACATGATCATGATGGAGATGTGGAAGATGAATGGAAGACATGGTGGAGATATGGAAGATGGAAGATGATGGAGATATGAAAGATGGTAGGCAAGACATGATCATGATGGAGACATGGAAGATGAAATGGAAGATAGGATGGGGTATGGAAGATGGAAGGCAAAACAGGATGGAGATATGAAAGATGGTAGGCAAGACATGATCATGATGCAGATGTGGAAGATGGAATGGAAGACAGGATGGGGATATGGAAGATGGAAGGGAAATCAGCACAAAGAAACAGGAGAGATGAAAGAGACGGTCTGCTGACAGTCACACAGTCAGACACAGCCACTAGATCTGTATAGCTTCTGTCAACACAGACAATCCACAATTTCCTTCCCTCCCTCTCTCTCTCCCTCCCTCCCCCCTCTCTCTCTGTCTGTCTGTCGGTGCGTGTGTGTTTATGTGTGTGTGTGTGAGTTCTTTCTTTGATTTAACGTCTTTTCACTATGAGTGATATTAGACGGAAAAAAAAAAGAGTATGAGAGATGAGAGATGGGCGGGTTGGTTTTGGGGCAGAGAGGAGACAGAGTTATAGACGTAAGTAGGTGGGAAAATAGAAAAATGGAACAAGAACTTAACACTAACATTTAACATCAACAATGTGTATGGAAAATTTAACTCTAAAGTACATACTTCATAAATTTAAAGTAATGCATTAACAGGACTGCGAACCAACGATTCTGAAATTTTAACTGACAAAAATTGATCGGAAGTGTGTGTGAGTGTCTGTATGTGTGGGTGCGTGCGTGCGTGTGTGCGTGTGTGCGTGCGTGCGTGCGTGTGTGTGTGTGTGTGTGTGTGTGCGTGTGTGTGTGTGTGTGTGTGTGTGTGTGTGTGTGTGTTTGTGTTTGTCTATGTGTGTCTGTGTGTATATGTGTGTTCTGTCAACAAGACGTAAAATCTGGCCATCTTCTCGCTTCTTTTGCTTTGTCTGTGTACGTGTTATCGCTGAGTATGCGTGTTTGAGTATGTGCGTGCGTGCTTGTGTGTGTGTGTGTGTGTGTGTGTGTGTGTGTGTGTGTGTGTGTGTGTGTGTGTGTGTGTGTGTGTGTGTGTGTGTGTGTAAGAGAGAGAAACAGAGAGAGAGAGAGAAGATAGAGAGAGAAAGAAAGAAGAGACAGAGAGAGGGAGGAGACAGAGAGAAAGATAGAGAGAAAGAGCGAGAGAGTGGGATGGAGGGAGAGAGAGGGGAGGGAGAGGGATAGAAAGAGGGGGAGGGGGAGGGAGAGAGAGATAGATAGAGAGAGAAAGAGAGAGAGAAGGAGATAGATAGAGAGAGAAGACAGAGAAAGAGAGAGAAGAGACAGAGAGAGAGAGAAAAGACAGACAGAGAGAGAAAGAGAGAGAGAGGAGACAGAGAGAAAGATGGAGAAAGAGAGAGAGAGGGAGAGAGGGGGGGGAGGGAGAGGGATGGGGAGAGGGAGAGAGAGATAGAGAGAGAAAGAGAAAGACAGACAGAGACAGAGAGAGAGAGAGAGGTGGCATATCATGTCTCCAGTCTGAATCCTACTATCAGGCGCCACGGCGTGACAGATCAGAGGGGGGGGGGGGGGACCTTTTTAGCTCACAAGGTCATAGAATCAGTGGTATTCTTGGTGGACAAGAATTTCAGCTAGCATGGATACATTCTTAAGAAAACCTACAATCAGACTTTGTACAAGGTGTCTGGCTTCAAAGTATACTTGTGTTACTGGATGAAAGACACACTGAAATAATTATTTTCTACACGATTCATGTTTATCTATGACTTTGGATGAAAGAGACACTGAAATGTTTTCTGTATTATTCATCTTTATCTTGGGCGAAAGACATACTGAAATAATTTCTGTATTATTCATCTCTAT
>CM060310.1:98934221-98939221 GCA_030674185.1 Monoplex corrugatus | reverse complement strand
CACACATGACGAACATGATGATGATGATGATGATGATGATGACAATGACGATGATGATGACGACGACGACGATGACAACAAATATGAACAAGAAGACGATATTGATGACTTACCTTTCAGCACTGGCTGCACGAGACAGGGCAGCGTGGTCGGTGGTGGACGTACAGTGGTAGGGGTAGGGGTCTGAGGGGTACCCAGTGGTCTGCAGGGCCGCCAGGTGCTCAAGGGTCTGACCACGACTTGAACCTGGCACAGAACCAGACCTGGGAACTGTGCGGGGAAACCGTCCTTCACCTGTAGGAGGGAAAAACACATCAGTTATGTCATTACACAATAACACATCAGTTATGTCATTACACAATAACACATCAGTTATGTCATTACACAATACACCATGGAACACAATATCGTTTAAATCACCACAAGATAGAAGTAGACATCAGATCATTACAGAACAGAAGTAGACATCAGATCATTACAGAACAGAAGTAGACATCAGATTATTACAGGACAGAAGTAGACATAACATCAGTAAATTAAACGAAAAGTAGACATCAGATCATTACAGGATAAAAGTAGACATCTGATCATTACAGGATAAAAGTAGACATCAGATCATTACAGGATAAAGTAGACATCAGATCATTACAGGATAAAAGTAGACATCAGATCATTACAGGATAAAAGTAGACATCAGATCATTACAGGATAAAAGTAGACATCAGATCATTACAGGATAAAGTAGACATCAGATCATTACAGGATAAAGTAGACATCTGATCATTACAGGATAAAAGTAGACATCAGATCATTACAGAATAGAAGTAGACATCTGATCATTACAGGATAAAGTAGACATCAGATCATTACAGGATAAAAGTAGACATCAGATCATTACAGGATAAAAGTAGACATCAGATCATTACAGAATAGAAGTAGACATCAGATCATTACAGGATAAAGTAGACATCAGATCATTACAGGATAAAAGTATACATCAGATCATTACAGGATAAAAGTAGACATCAGATCATTACATAACAGAAGTAGACATCAGATTATTACAGGACCAAAGTCGACATCAGATCATTACGGGACAGAAGTAGACATAACATCATTAAATCAAACGACAAAACTAGACATCAGATTATTACAGGATAAAAGTAGACATCAGATCATTGCAGGATAGAAAAAAGACAGTTACATCATTACAGGATAGAAGTAGACATCAGATCATTACAGGATAGAAGTAGACATCAGATCATTACAGGATAGAAGTAGACATCAGATCATTACAGAACAGAAGTAGACATCAGATCATGACAGGATAGAAGTAGACATCAGATCATTATAGGAAAGAAGTAGACATCAGATCATTACAGGATAGAAGTAGACATCAGATCATTACAGAACAGAAGTAGACATCAGATCATTACAGGATAAAAGTAGACATCAGATCATTATAGGAAAGAAGTAGACATCAGATCATTACAGGATAGAAGTAGACATCAGATCATTACAGGATAGAAAAAAGACAGTTACATCATTACAGGATAGAAGTAGACATCAGATCATTACAGGATAGAAGTAGACATCAGATCATTACAGGATAGAAGTAGACATCAGATCATTACAGAACAGAAGTAGACATCAGATCATGACAGGATAGAAGTAGACATCAGATCATTATAGGAAAGAAGTAGACATCAGATCATTACAGGATAGAAGTAGACATCAGATCATTACAGAACAGAAGTAGACATCAGATCATTACAGGATAAAAGTAGACATCAGATCATTATAGGAAAGAAGTAGACATCAGATCATTACAGGATAGAAGTAGACATCAGATCATTACAGGATAAAAGTAAACATCAGCTGGATCATTACAGGATAGAAAAAAGACAGTTACATCATTACAGGATAGAAGCAGACATCAGATAGATCATTACAGGATAGAAAAAAGACATCAGTTATATCATTACAGGATAGAAGCAGACATCATCCACATCATTACAGGACAGAAGTAGACATTAGTTTTATCATTACAGGATAGAAGAAATCATCATCCACATCATTACAGGATAGAAACAGACATTAGTTATATAATAACAGGATAGAAGCAGACGTTCGTTATTGACATCAGATCATTACAGGATAGAAGTAGACGTTCGTTATTGACATCAGATCATTACAGGATAGAAGCAGACATCAGATCATTACAGGACAGAAGTAGTCATCAGATCATTACAGGAGAGAAAGAGACATCAGATCATTACAGGAGAGAAAGAGACATCAGATTATGACAGGATAGAAGTAAGCATCAGTTGGATCATTACAGGACAGAAAGAGACATCAGATTATGACAGGATAGAAGTAAGCATCAGATGGATCATTACAGGAGAGAAAGAGACATCAGATTATGACAGGATAGAAGTAAGCATCAGTTGGATCATTACAGGAGAGAAAGAGACATCAGATCATTACAGGAGAGAAAGAGACATCAGATTATGACAGGATAGAAGTAAGCATCAGTTGGATCATTACAGGAGAGAAAGAGACATCAGATCATTACAGGAGAGAAAGAGACATCAGATTATGACAGGATAGAAGTAAGCATCAGTTGGATCATTACAGGAGAGAAAGAGACATCAGATCATTACAGGAGAGAAAGAGACATCAGATTATGACAGGATAGAAGTAAGCATCAGTTGGATCATTACAGGAGAGAAAGAGACATCAGATCATTACAGGACAGAAGTAAGCATCAGATGGATCATTACAGGAGAGAAACAGACATCAGATTATGACAGGATAGAAGAAAACATCAATGACATCATCACACATTACAAGACAGAAGAAAACAGTAACGTCATCACTGGCCACCTCCATACTGGGGACATGACAACAGAAGTAGGCCAGAAGTTATTACTTTGCTGGGGTAACGGCTCTCGTGGGAACAATGGCCAAAATAGACACACAACAAAATATAGAACAACCATGCTGACTTCATGAACAATACATGACAGACTCAACATTTTCGGCGTCAGACCCTTGTCAAGCATAGCAACAAGAACAACGAACCAGAATAACGACACCACCACCACCACCAACACCAACACCAACACCAAAATATAATTTCATTAAATTAAGGACTTTAGTGTAATATTCATATCCAATGGCATTAGTCATCAGAGGATGTTTTAGGTTCTACGATGACTGCAGAAAACGAACATTTGATTAATTAACATTATTCACTTAAATGCTTAGACTTACACAGATGATATGCTCTCTATAATTTTCCATTGCTTTTATTCTTGCTTTTATTGCTTTTATTCTTTCTCCCCATTTATAGCCATGCGTGTGTGTGTGTGTGTGTGTGTGTGTGTGTGTGTGTGCGTGCGTGCGTGCGTGCGTGTGTGTGTGTGTGTGTGTGTGTGTGTGTGCGTGTGTGTGCGTGCGTACGTGCGTGCGTGCGTGGGTGCGTGCGTGCGTGTCTGTTTCAGCGCTTAGATTTGATTTTATCAAGATTTTGCGCTATGTAAATATTGTAATTATTATTATTATAATTATAATTATTATTATTTATTTTGATTATATTTGTTTTTGCTGTCCCTTATTCTACATCACTCCTGTGTCACTATCCTCTCTCCACTCACGTCGGCTGTCCAACATTAACAAACCTCTAAACTGATTCAAACTATAATCATCAAATGAGCAAGACTCCGATGAACGACCACAAACCTGGACGTGTTTTTAGTGTTAGGATGTTGAGAATGGTGATTATTATAGCAATGATCCCACAGAGTTCCATTTCGGACTGAGACTGAGTAAAACATCTGTACTTTACACTTATTTTCGTTATATATCCTGATGTTAACCAGGTCCGAGAGATACAAAAACCTGAGGTGTTTACCACATAATTTAAGCACCACCATCAATGACATCCGTCAAAGCAGATAAGACTCGCTGTGTGGTCCCAGTCTTCCTAAAGAACCCATACCACACTAAAAAAATCCACTCATCCTTTCAGGGGGGGGGGGGGGGGGAGGGAGGGAGAGGGAAACTGATGAAAGATTAAAACCCACGAGTTCCCAGTCAGTGGAAATGTATTTGAAATTACATCATTTTTGTGGAACAAACAACATTTACTTGTAGAAAAAACAACAACAAAACGGAACAAACGCATATGCACAAACAACAAGTGTGATGAATATAAACACACACACACACACACACACACACACACACACACACACACACACACACACACACACACACATACCGAACTCGCAAGCATACAGCATACACACGCACATACACATACGCGCGCGCACACACACACACACACGCACACACAAAAATACACACAATGTGATCTACTCAAGAATGCCCCCAATCTCTCCGTACTAATTCAATCAAAAGCACAGGACCAACACAAAACCTCTTCGATTTTTGCCTTCAATCTCCCCTTCACCACCACCACCCCCCTGCCCTCTCACAGGTTTTATTACTCCAGCCAATCACTCTCTCCCTTCCATACACTGCAATCCCTCAGCCAATCAGAGACCAGCTAAGTCCCAGCGGCCACACACAGCAAGACGAGACCTCGTGCGAGAAATCCCGTGAGAAGCTCGTAAAAATGGCGGCACAGCTAAGTTCAACATCCTCCCTTTCTAAACTCGTTGCCTTTTTACCGCCCCTTGTGCCTCTGAGCGACTCTCTCTCTCTCTCTCTCTCTCTCTCTCTCTCTCTCTCTCTCTCTCTCTCTCTCTCCTCTCTCTCTCTCTCTCTCTCTCTCTCTCTCTCTCTCTCTCTCTCTCTCTCTCTCTCTCTCGTCTCGTTCTCGGTGTTTTTCCGTCTTAGAACAGGATTTCAGAAAAGTGTGAAAAAGTTCAAAAAATGATGAATATCAGTGGAAGGCAGGATGATGAAATCAGTGACGTGGGCGTTGAAACAAAAGAAACAACCAAAGTTGAAGACAAATCTGAAACATGCGC
>CM060310.1:98914221-98931721 GCA_030674185.1 Monoplex corrugatus | reverse complement strand
AAGCTATGCAGAGAGAGTAATAAAGAGAGGGAGAAAGAGACAGACAGAGACAGAGACAGAGGGGCACAGAAAGACATTGACAGACACCGAAAGACCGAGAGGAGACAGACACAGGAGACAGACAAGACAGTTACAGAGAAGGGGTGGGGGAGAAACAAAGAGAAATATATGAAAAGACAGACAGACAGACGGATAGACAGACAGACAGACAGACAGACAGAAAGATAGGAGAGACAGAGGGGCACAGAAAGGCACTGACAGAGACCGAAAGACCGAGAGAGAGAGAGGAGACAGACACAGCAGACAGACAAGACAGTCACAGAGAGAGGGGGAGAAACAAAGAGAAAGACATGCAGGAGTGAAAGAGAGACAGAGAGAGAGAGAGAGAGACAGAGAGAGAGAGAGACAGAGAGAGACAGAGAGAGAGACAGAGAGAAGACAGACAGACACAGGAGACAGACAAGACAGAGACAGAGAGACAGAGAGAGGGGGGGGGACAGAAACAACGAGAAAGATATGCAGAGATAGTAATAAAGAGAGGGAGACAGAGACAGACAGAGACAGAGACAGAGGGACACAGAAAGACACCGACAGAGACCGAAAGACCGATAGGAGACACAGGCACAGGAGACAGACAAGACAGTTACAGAGAGAAAGGGGGAGAGAAACAGAGAGAAAGATATGCAGAGAGAAAGATAGAGAGACAGACAGAAACAGACAGAAAGACACCGACAGAGACCGAAAGACCGAGAGGAGACACAGACACAGGAGACAGACAAGACAGTTACAGAGAGAAAGGGGGAGAGAAACAGAGAGAAAGATATGCAGAGAGAAAGATAGAGAGACAGACAGAAACAGACAGAAAGACACCGACAGAGACCGAAAGACCGAGAGGAGACACAGACACAGGAGACAGACAAGACAGTTACAGAGAGAAAGGGGGAGAGAAACAGAGGGAAATATATGAAAGATATGCAGAGAGAAAGATAGAGAGACAGACAGAAAGACACCGACAGAGACCGAAAGACAGGAGAGAGAAAGGAGACACACAGACACAGAAGACAGACAAGACAGTTACACGGAGAGAGGGAGAGAAACAAAGAGAAAGCTATGCAGGAGAGAAAGAGAGAGAGAGACAGACAGACAGACAGAGAGAGACAGACAGACAGAGATAGAGAGAGACAGACAGACAGACGGAGGGACAGAGACAGACAGAACGATAGGAGAGACAGAGAGAGAGGAGACACACAGGCACAGGAGACAGGCAAGAGAATTATAAAGAGACAGAGAGAAAGGGGGGGGGGGATGGAGAAACAAAAAGAAAGATATGCAAGGGGAGAGAATGAGAGGGAGAGCGAGAGAGAGAGAGAGAGAGAGAGAGAGAGAGAGAGACAGACAGACAGACAGATGGAGAGAGAAAGAAAGAGAGAGAGAGAGAGAGGAGGGGTGAGATGGGACAGAGAGATCAGCTGCATCATCCATTCATTAACGTGATGCCTGTGTCTGATTTCACGTCCTTTTGCGTGATTGATGTTCCGGTTAGTCAACACTCACACAGCGCAATGCAATTATATGGACAGTCCAACTCCTGATTCGCACACACCACACACACACACCACACACACACACACACACACACACACACACACACACACACACTTACACACAGACACACACAGATACACAGACACACATACACAACCACACACACACATACACACACATACACACACACTTACACACAGACACACACACACACACACATACGCACACACACACATACACACACACACACACCACACACAACACCGATGTTCAAAAGGTCAGAGGAACTGGCACAGACAGTGTCAAAGAACTAGGCGACAACATCATTAGTCTGATATAGGTCACTACCACATCTTCCCTCATCAAGGTGACATACGAGGGTCACTCATTATGTTTTGCAATCTGGATTTTTCAACAACACTTACAACCTCTCTGTCTACTCCAGTTTTTCGAAGAAACCCCCCTCAGCCTGTACACATTTGACCATCCTCTCAAACCAGCTGTCTATGACACCAGACCACGTTGACGGGGTATGTCCAAAATGACGCCCTCGAAGAAGCTCGGGCATCTTCGGCGTTCTGAAACTGCTTTCCCTTCAGCTGCCTTTTGACGGAAGGGAACAAAAACCAGTCACAGGGGCTAAGTCAGGTGAATTTGGTGGGTCGGTGACCAGCTGAACATCAATGGCGGCTAGAAAGTCCAAAGTTACAGCTGCTGCGTGCGCGCTGGCATTGTCATGATGGAGCAGTAGACCACGGACACCCGTTCGGGGACGCCGTTTACACCATGCCTGGAAGACTTTAGGCAAACAGTGGTTGACATACCAGTCAGCCGTAACCGTCTTTCTGTCCTCAAGCGGTATGGTGGCAACGTGGCCGAATTTTGCAAAGAAACACGCTATCATTTGTTTGGAAGCACTTCTGTTTCTTTTGAATTTCACAGGTGGGTTCTCATCTGGGAAGACCCACACCGCCGACTGTTGTTTCGTCTCGGGGTCGTATTGGTATATCCAGGTTTCGTCTCCTGTTACGATGTCCCAAACGCGAGGAGACCTTCCTCCGTCAAATTTTCTTAGCATGTGGGTGCACCAGTCCACCCTACCCCGCTTCTGCTCTTCACTCAGGTTATGGGGCACCCAACGGGCACAACGTTTCCTTACGCCAAGGCAGTCGTGAAGAATGCGAGTGAGACTTCCCGATGAAATCTTCATGATATCTTGTATTTCAGCGTATGTCATTTTTGGGTCCTTCTTAATCAGGGACTCTACCCTAGAGACGTTTTCTGGGGTAACGGTCGTTGCCATTCCAACGTTCTCGCTCCAGACATGAACTGTCTGAACCACCTGAAAACAGTGGCTTTGGATGGAGATTGATCTCCAAAACAGTGTTTTAAACTTTGCAAGCACTCTTGAAAAGATTTTCCTTGGCAGTAGTCATAATACATCATAGCTCGAAAATCCCTTCGCGAAAGGTCAACACTGCTGGCAGAAGACCCGTCACCCTTACCGGACATTTTGTCGCATGGAATGACAATGGTAGTACGGAATCAAGTAAAAATTTTTGTCACAAGTATTACGAAATTGGTCTATGATGTAATGTAAAAAAAAACAAAGTAGTGACGTCATCAGTTCGTCCAGGTTGCAAAACATAATGTGTGCCCCTCGTATCACAACTGCTCCATGCCTATTCTCCATCTCCAACTCGTCACTTATCTTCTGGTGCTCGGCTGTTCAAAATCCTCGACACAGGCACAAGACTCACGCTGTCCCATCTTTTGGCCTATTTGGATCTTTTCTGTGGAATAATCTGCCCTTTGATCTGAGAAATTTGCCTGAGAAATGTGAGACATTTTTGTGAATCTTTCTGTTTAAACTAGCTTTGTTATACTGACCTGTCCTACTTTGTTATACTGACCCTGTCCACTACTTTGTTATACTGAACCTGTCCACTTTGTTATACTGACCCTGTCCACTAGCTTTGTTATACTGACCCTGTCCACTTTGTTATACTGACCCTGTCCAGCTTTGTTATACTGACCCTGTCCACTTTGTTATACTGACCCTGTCCATTAGCTTTGTTATACTGACCCTGTCCACACTTTGTTATACTGACCCTGTCCATACTTTGTTATACTGACCCTGTCACACTTTGTTATACTGACCCTGTCCACTATTGTTATACTGACCCTGTCCATACTTTGTTATACTGACCCTGTCCATAGCTTTGTTATACTGACCCTGTCTACTCTTTGTTATACTGACCCTGTCCATTAGCTTTGTTATACTGACCCTGTCCACTTTGTTATACTGACCCTGTCCACTATTGTTATACTGACCCTGTCACACTTTGTTATACTGACCCTGTCCACTAGCTTTGTTATACTGACCCTGTCCACTTTGTTATACTGACCCTGTCCATTAGCTTTGTTATACTGACCCTGTCCATAGCTTTGTTATACTGACCCTGTCCATTAGCTTTGTTATACTGACCCTGTCCATAGCTTTGTTATACTGACCCTGTCCACTAGCTTTGTTATACTGACCCTGTCCATTACTTGATTGTTGTTATACTGACCCTGTCCACTTTGTTATACTGACCCTGTCCACTAACTTTGTTATACTGACCCTGTCCACTTTGTTATACTGACCCTGTCCACTACTTTGTTATACTGACCCTGTCCACTTTGTTATACTGACCCTGTCCACTAACTTTGTTATACTGACCCTGTCCACTTTGTTATACTGACCCTGTCCACTAACTTTGTTATACTGACCCTGTCCACTTTGTTATACTGACCCTGTCCACTACTTTGTTATACTGACCCTGTCCACTTTGTTATACTGACCCTGTCCATTACTTTGTTATACTGACCCTGTCCACTTTGTTATACTGACCCTGTCCACTTTGTTATACTGACCCTGTCCACTTTGTTATACTGACCCTGTCCTACTTTGTTATACTGACCCTGTCCACTTTGTTATACTGACCCTGTCCACTTTGTTATACTGACCCTGTCCACTAGCTTTGTTATACTGACCCTGTCCATACTTTGTTATACTGACCCTGTCCACTGTTTGTTATACTGACCCTGTCCACTTTGTTATACTG
This sequence comes from Monoplex corrugatus, assembly GCA_030674185.1. Lineage (NCBI taxonomy): Eukaryota > Metazoa > Mollusca > Gastropoda > Littorinimorpha > Ranellidae > Monoplex > Monoplex corrugatus. Next base: position 98,927,069 of record CM060310.1, on the reverse strand, counting down.
ACCCTGTCCATACTTTGTTATACTGACCCTGTCCACTTTGTTATACTGACCCTGTCACTAGCTTTGTTATACTGACCCTGTCCACTACTTTGTTATACTGACCCTGTCCACTTTGTTATACTGACCCTGTCCACTACTTTGTTATACTGACCCTGTCCACTAACTTTGTTATACTGACCCTGTCCACTAACTTTGTTATACTGACCCTGTCCACTAACTTTGTTATACTGACCCTGTCCATTAGCTTTGTTATACTGACCCTGTCCACTTTGTTATACTGACCCTGTCCACTAACTTTGTTATACTGACCCTGTCACTACTTTGTTATACTGACCCTGTCCACTTTGTTATACTGACCCTGTCCACTTTGTTATACTGACCCTGTCCATAGCTTTGTTATACTGACCCTGTCCACTTTGTTATACTGACCCTGTCCACTTTGTTATACTGACCCTGTCCACACTTTGTTATACTGACCCTGTCCACTACTTTGTTATACTGACCCTGTCCACTAACTTTGTTATACTGACCCTGTCCCACTTTGTTATACTGACCCTGTCCACTAACTTTGTTATACTGACCCTGTCCACTTTGTTATACTGACCCTGTCCATTAGCTTTGTTATACTGACCCTGTCCACTTTGTTATACTGACCCTGTCCACTAACTTTGTTATACTGACCCTGTCCAGCTTTGTTATACTGACCCTGTCCATAGCTTTGTTATACTGACCCTGTCCACTTTGTTATACTGACCCTGTCCACTACTTTGTTATACTGACCCTGTCCACACTTTGTTATACTGACCCTGTCCACTTTGTTATACTGACCCTGTCCACTTTGTTATACTGACCCTGTCACAACTTTGTTATACTGACCCTGTCCATTACTTTGTTATACTGACCCTGTCCACTTGTTACTGACCTGTCCACTTTGTTATACTGACCCTGTCCACTTTGTTATACTGACCCTGCCTGTTACACTTACTTTGTTATACTGACCCTGTCCACTACTTTGTTATACTGACCCTGTCCACTATTTGTTATACTGACCCTGTCCACTTTGTTATACTGACCCTGTCCACTTTGTTATACTGACCCTGTCCACTTTGTTATACTGACCCTGTCCACTTTGTTATACTGACCCTGTCCCACTTTGTTATACTGACCCTGTCCACTTTGTTATACTGACCCTGTCCTACTTTGTTACTACTGACCCTTGTTACACCTGACTTTGTTATACTGACCCTGTCCACTTTGTTATAGACCCTGTCCTACTTGTTATACTGACCCTGTCCACTTTGTTATACTGACCCTGTCCACTACTTTGTTATACTGACCCTGTCCACTTTGTTATACTGACCCTGTCCACTACTTGTTATACTGACCCTGTCCCACTTTGTTATACTGACCCTGTCCACTACTTGTTATACTGACCCTGTCCACTACTTTGTTATACTGACCCTGTCCACTTTGTTATACTGACCCTGTCATTTTAACTTTGTGTTATACTGACCCGTCCACTTTGTTATACTGACCCTGTCCACACTTTGTTATACTGACCCTGTCCACTACTTTGTTATACTGACCCTGTCCAACTTTGTTATACTGACCCTGTCCTACTTTGTTATACTGACCCTGTCCACTTTGTTATACTGACCCTGTCCACTTTGTTATACTGACCCTGTCCACTTAGCTTTGTTATACTGACCCTGTCCACTAGCTTTGTTATACTGACCCTGTCCACTTTGTTATACTGACCCTGTCCACTACTTTGTTATACTGACCCTGTCCACTTTGTTATACTGACCCTGTCCACTTTGTTATATGACGTCCACTTTGTTATACTGACCCTGTCCACTTTTTATACTGACCCTGTCCACTTTGTTATACTGACCCTGTCCACTTTGTTATACTGACCCTGTCCATCTTTGTTATACTGACCCTGTGACCCTGTCCACCTTTGTTATACTGACCCTGTCCACTTTGTTATACTGACCCTGTCCACCCTTTTTTTATACTGACCCTGTCCTACTTTGTTATACTGACCCTGTCCACTAACTTTGTTATACTGACCCTGTCCACTTTGTTATACTGACCCTGTCCACTTTGTTATACTGACCCTGTCCACTAGCTTTGTTATACTGACCCTGTCCACTTTGTTATACTGACCCTGTCCACTACTTGTTATACTGACCTGTCCCTTTTCTACTAACTGTATGTTATACTGACCCTGTCCACTTTGTTATACTGACCCTGTCCACTACTTTGTTATACTGACCCTGTCCACTTTGTTATACTGACCCTGTCACTACTTTGTTTACGACCCTGTCCACTTGTTATACTGACCCTGTCCACTAGCTTTGTTATACTGACCCTGTCCTACTTTGTTATACTGACCCTGTCCACTTTGTTATACTGACCCTGTCCACGTAGACCTTTGTTATACTGACCCTGTCCACTACTTTGTTATACTGACCCTGTCCACTTGTATACTACTGTATTTTTATACTGACCCTGTCCACTAGCTTTGTTATACTGACCCTGTCCACTACTTGTTATACTGACCCTGTCCACTACTTTGTTATACTGACCCTGTCCCACTTTGTTATACTGACCCTGTCCACTTTGTTATACTGACCCTGTCCACTAACTTTGTTATACTGACCCTGTCCACTTTGTTATACTGACCCTGTCCACTAACTTTGTTATACTGACCCTGTCCACTAACTTTGTTATACTGACCCTGTCCACTTTGTTATACTGACCCTGTCCACTAACTTTGTTATACTGACCCTGTCCACTTTGTTATACTGACCCTGTCCACTAGCTTTGTTATACTGACCCTGTCCACTAATTGTTATACTGACCCTGTCCACTAACTTTGTTATACTGACCCTGTCCACTAACTTTGTTATACTGACCCTGTCCACTTTGTTATACTGACCCTGTCCACTAGCTTTGTTATACTGACCCTGTCCACTACTTTGTTATACTGACCCTGTCCACTTTGTTATACTGACCCTGTCCACACTTTGTTATACTGACCCTGTCCACTAACTTTGTTATACTGACCCTGTCCACTAACTTGTTTATACTGACCCTGTCCACTAACTTTGTTATACTGACCCTGTCCACTAACTTGTTATACTGACCCTGTCCACTAACTTTGTTATACTGACCCTGTCCACTAGCTTTGTTATACTGACCCTGTCCACTACTTTGTTATACTGACCCTGTCCACTTTGTTATACTGACCCTGTCTACTAGCTTTGTTATGCTGACCTGTCCATCTTGTTATACTGACCCTGTCACTAACTTTGTCATACTGACTCTGTCACATTGTATACTGACCCTGTCCGATAACTTTGTATTACTGCCTGTCCACTAACTTTGTTATACTGACTCCGTACACTAACTTTGTTATACTGACCCTGTCCATACTTTGTATACTGTCCCGCACTCTTTATATACTGACCCTGTCTACCTTACTTTGTTATACTGACCCATGTCCACTAACTTTGTTATACTGACCCTTCCACTACTTTGTTATACTACCCTATCATACTACTTTGTTATATGACCATCACCCACTAACTTTGTTATACGATCACCTGTCCATCTACTTGTTATACTGACCTGTCCACTAGCTTTGTAGATACTGACCTGTCTACTAGTCTTATTATACTGACACCTGTCCACCTGTATACTGACCTAGTCCACTAACTTTGTTATACAGACCCTGTCCACTAGCTTATTATACTGACCCTGTCCACTTGGGTTATACGACCCGTCACCACAACCTTATGTTATACTGACCCTCCACTAGCTTGTTATACTGACCCCTGTCCACTAACTTTGTATCACGACCCTGTCTACTAGCTTGTAACTGACCCTGTCCACTACAACAAAATAACACTGACCTGACTGAGAATAAGCACCACCCGGAGTGTTCTGCACGATGTGCGGATCTCCACCAGAACCACCATCATCACAAACAACAATAACAACGACAACGACAACAATAACAACAACAACAGTACTAACTTAGCTGTGAATAAACACTGTTTCTCCAGGATGTTCTGCACAATGTAGGAGTTCTCCATCACCACTACCACCACCACCATCCACCACCACTACTACTACTACTACTACCACCACCACCACCATCACTACCACCACCACCACCAACAACAACAAAACAACACTGACCTGACTGTGAATAAGCGCTACCCGGGGTGTTCTGCACCATGTACGGGTTCTCCACCACCACCACCACCACCATCACCACCATCACCACCACCACCACACCACCACCAACAACAACAACAACAAAACAACACTGACCTGACTGTGAATAAGCGCTACCCGGGTTGTTCTGCACCATGTACGGGTTCTCCAATTCCTCCACCTCCCCTTCCCCCACAGTCCCCTGCCGCCGGAAGTCCGCTTCAGTGTAGTTGCCCCTGAAAGAAGGGCCGAAGGAGTACTGCCGCAAGGGGGCGGGGCTGCGCTGAGGAATGTCTTCGATAGGGGGCGGTGGGGGAGGGGGGCAGGTGGGGGGAGGGAGGGGCATTGAAGCCAGGGGCAAGGTGCCTGAAACACACGACACTGGTGTCAGTTTGCACATCCACACCACAATACCAAACTGTACGTCACAAAACCAAACTGTACGTCACAATACCGAACTATACACCACAAACTGTACATTACAATACCAAACTGTACATCACAATACAAACTGTACGTCACAATACCAAACTGTACGTCACAATACCAAACTGTACATCACAATACAAACTGTACGTCACAATACCAAACTGTACGTCACAATACCAAACTTATACACCAAACAAACTGACATCACAATAATCGAACTGTACGTCACAATACCAAACTGTACGTCACAATACCAAACTGTACGTCACAATACCAAAACTGTACATCACAATACGAAACTGTACATCACAATACCAAACTGTACGTCACAATACCAAACTGTACGTCACAATACCAAACTGTAATCACAATACCAAACTGTTCGTCACAATACCAAACGTAAACCTGTACGTCCAATACCAAACGTAAAAACTGTACGTCACAATACCAAACTGTAATCACAATACCAAACTGTACGTCACAATACCAAACATGTACGTCACAATACCAAACTGTACGTCACAATACCAAACTGTACGTCACAATACCAAACTGTAGTCACAATACCAAACTGTACGTCACAATACCAAACTGTATCACAATATAAACTGTACGTCACAATACCAAACGTAACTGTAGTCACAATACCAAACTGTACGTCACAATACCAAACTGTACGTCACAATACCAAACTGTACAGTCACAATACAAACTGTACGTCACAATACCAAACTGATATCACAATACAAACTGACGTCACAATACTAAACTGTACGTCACAATACCAAACTGTACGTCACAATATAAACTGTACGTCACAATACCAAATTGTACGTCACAATATTAAACTGTACGTCACAATACCAAACTGTACGTCACAATACTAAACTGTACGTCACAATACTAAACTGTACGTCACAATACCAAACTGTACGTCACAATACAAACTGTACGTCACAATACCAAACTGTACGTCACAATACCAAACTGTACGTCACAATACCAAACTGTACGTCACAATACCAAACTGTACGTCACAATACCAAACTGTACGTCACAATACCAAACTGTACGTCACAATACCACACTGCACGTCACAATACCAAACTGTACGTCACAATACCAACTGTTTATCACAATACCAACCTGTACATTACAATATCAAACTGCCTATGTGTCACGCAACAAGAACACGGACCTCATGGCAACCCTCTTACAATGGCAAAAAGGAAGAAAGGCAGACCCATCTCATACATCGAGAACATAACCAACATCAGTGGCCTAAATATTCAAGAAATTGTCCACAAAAGTCAGGACAGAGCGGCCTGGAGGAGGATGGTGTCCCCTGGTGTGCAGCGGCCAACACCGAACCCGGTGACGCCGACACGTGAGACAGGAACACCAGAATACCACAATGTATATAAACATCACAATACCAACTTGTACACCACAATAACAACTTTCACATCACAATACCACCACACTGTACATCACAATACCACACTATACATCAACATCACAATACATAATAGATATAGACATAACTATATACCGAAAGAACCGCACCATCAGCAGCAGCAACAACAATAACAACACACACACACACACACACACACACACACACACACACACACACACACAGAGACATAAACACACACACACACACACACACACACACACACACACACACAGACACACACACATAAACACACACACACACAGACATAAACACACACATACACACACATACACACACACACACACACACACACACACACAGACATAAACACACACACACACACATACACAGACACACACACACACACACACACACCACACATAAACACAAACACAACCAAGAGATAAAGCTGATGTGTTCTGTCCTGTATGCCAGTGAAAAGAGCCAAAGACACAGACCATCCACACAGTACGGTGTACATGTATACAACGAACACTTGTAGTTTTGCCTTTTGTTTGTATGTCATCTTTATCTTCATTACATCATCATCATCACTGATCACCACCACCACCACCACCACCACCACCACCATCATCATCATCATCATCATCATCATCATCATCATCATCATCATCACTGATCATCACCTCCATCATCATCACCTCCATCATCATCACCTCCATCATCATCATCATCATCGCCACCACCACCGCCGCCATCATCATCACTGATCATCACCTCCACCACCATCACCACCACCATCATCATCACCATCATCATAGTCATCGTCACCTCATCGATCCTCATCATCATCGTCATCACAGTTGTGGTCAGCATTATATATTATCCCAATCATCATCATACTGGTCACCATCATCATCGTCATCACAGTTGTGGTCAGCATCATATATCATCCCAATCATCATCATACTCGTCACCATCATTATCGTCATCACAGTTGTGGTCAGCATTATATATCATCCCAATCATCATCATACTCGTCACCATCATCATCGTCATCACAGTTGTGGTCAGCATTATGTATTATCCCAATCATAATCATACTCGTCACCATCATCAGTGTCATCGTCATTACCATCGTCAGCGATATATCACTGATCGTCGATTATCGATCATTATCACGGATCAATCATCATCATCATCAACATCATCATCGTCGTCGTCACTGTCATCATCATTTTATCATCATCCCCCCCCCCCACCCAAAGCCATCACCATCATCATCGATCATCATCATCATCATCATCGTCGAGCATTATCATTTATCATCATCATCATAATGATCATCATCATTGTTCTTCTTATCATCATCAAATCATCATTTGTCACCATTGACATTGCAGAACATCTGGTACATATAACTTGACCCTTCTGCTACCTGTGCATTTTACATCAAGGAGGATGGCCTGTACGACCGTTTTTAATTATATACATTCGCCGCTTAGGCAGCTGTATTCCGTTTTCATGTCTGTTTCCAGAGAGTGACAGTTCATCTGTCAAGACTTTACCATGGCCACAGCTAATCTCACATACAACTACCATGGCCACAGATATCTATACATACATACAACATACCATGGCCACAGATAATCTCCACATAACATACCATGCCACAATAACTCCACATAACATACCATGGCCACAGATAATCTCCACATAACATACCATGGCCACAGATAATCTCCACATAAACATACCATGGCCACAGATAATCTCCACATCAACATACCATGGCCACAGATAATCTCCACATAACATACCATGGCCACAGATAATCTCCACATACAACATACCATGGCCACAGATAATCTCCATATAACATACCATGGCCACAGATAATCTCCACATACAACATACCATGGCCACAGATAATCTCCACATACAACATACCATGGCCACAGATAATCTCCACATACAACATACCATGGCCACAGATAATCTCCACATACAACATACCATGGCCACAGATAATCTCCACATACAACATACCATGGCCACAGATAATCTCCATATAACATACCATGGCCACAGATAATCTCCACATACAACATACCATGGCCACAGATAATCTCCATATAACATACCATGGCCACAGATAATCTCCACATAACATACCATGGCCACAGATAATCTCCACATACAACATACCATGGCCACAGATAATCTCCACATACAACATACCATGGCCACAGATAATCTCCACATAACATACCATGGCCACAGATAATCTCCACATAACATACCATGGCCACAGATAATCACATAATATACCATGGCCACAGATAATCTCCACATAACATACCATGGCCACAGATAATCACATAATATACCATGGCCACAGATAGTGTCCACATAACATACCATGGCCACAGATAATCACATAACATACCATGGCCACAGATAATCACATAACATACCATGGCCACAGATAACCTCCACATACATGTACAACATACAACATACCATGGCCACAGATAATCTCCATATAACATACTATGACCACAGATAATCTCCACATACCACAGATAATCTCCATATAACATACCATGGCCACAGATAGTGTCCACATGACATACAACACATTTTGCTGTGATTTATGTCTTCTTGCTAGAGTCAGCACTTACTGAAGACAATCGTTGTCATCGTCAAGGAATGCAACTCTTCCTTAATTCTAGACGAAGACCAGAACAGACTCCGTGATTCCTACTGTTACCAAGCAACCAAGGACATAAAACACCCACGCATCAAATAGCACCACCACCCCCTCCCCCAATCGTCAGAACCAGAACAGTCCGTTCGTTGTAGCTCAACCTTTCTAGCTCGAGTCAAAACCCACTGACGAGGGACTGACCCAGACTTACCTCTCCCAACAAAACATACAAATGAAGAACTCCCATCTGTATTCTCTAAGTATTTCACCACCAAAATACAAACTCTTCGTGACAGGCTTGACAGGACACCCTGTCAACCATGCCCACCTGACCCTTCCTTCTCTGGCACACCTCTCACTACTTTTACCCCAGTCTCACAAGAAGAAATTTTCAACACAATCAGATCCATGTCGTTCAAAACCTGCGAACTGGATCCTCTTCCAGGTTCTCTCTACTCCGATTGTCTCCCTACTCTCCTCCCATTCATCACTGACATCATCAACACTTCTTTTCAAACTGGAACTGTCCCAGGTTCTTTCAAGTCTGCTATTGTTCACCCTCTCCTCAAGAAACACAATTTAGACCCAAATGAACTGAAAAATTACAGGCCTATCTCTAATCTCTCTTTCTTGTCAAAACTCCTTGAAAAAGTCGTCCTCAACCAGCTGAACTCTCACCTGTCTGCCAACAATCTCCTCAATCCTTTCCAGTCAGCCTACCGCCAGTGCCATAGCACTGAAACTGCCCTACTACACATTCTCAACAATCTCCTCCTTGCAACTGATACTGGCAAAGTCTCTCTCCTCACACTCCTTGATCTGTCTGCAGCTTTCGATACCATTGACCATGGTATTCTCCTTTCTAGACTTCATCATACTTTTGGCATCTCTGACATTGCTCTCTCCTTTTTCACTTCGTATTTATCAAACAGAAAACAAACTGTTCTCATCAATGGCACTTACTCTCAACCTGCATACCTGACCTGTGGTGTTCCACAAGGATCTGTCCTTGGCCCTGTTCTTTTCACTCTTTATACCCCCCCCCCCCCCCCCCTGTCCACCATCATCAACTCCCACTCTATAAAACACCACTTCTATGCTGATGACACCCAACTTCAAGATAGTGACTCACCTGATAATATACAGCGCCTGTTGACTCGCACCACTGAGTGTTACTCGGACATTAAGAACTGGATGACACACAATAGACTTCAGCTTAATGACGACAAGACAGAAGCTATCCTCATTGGCACCCGTCAGAAACTTTCCCAGCTGCCTCCTCTTTCTCTCCCATTATGTAACACATCAGTCCCAATTTCTGATTCAGCTAAAAACCTTGGTGTCTGCATTGACTCTACCCTGTCCATGAACAACTTTGTTTCTCAAACTGCCAGATCTTGCTACTATCATCTCCATCGTATAAGCCTGATCAGGAAGTATCTCTCTGTCGAAACAACTGCAAAACTCGTTCTCTCCTTCATAATGTCTCGCATTGACTATTGCAATTCACTCCTGTCTGGTCTTCCTGCCTCCACCATTCACATCCTACAGCGCATTCAAAACAATGCTGTACGCCTTGTACTCAAAAAGAAAAAAGCTGACCACATATCTCCTCTCCTGGCACAACTTCACTGGCTCCCTGTATCAAAGCGCATACAGTACAAACTAGACACCATGTGCTACAAAAGCCTCAATAACGCAGCCCCCGATTACCTGTCAAGCCTACTTGAGATCTATCTTCCCTCACGTACCCTCCGCTCTGCCTCTGATCCTCTGACTTTTCGCTTTCCACGCACTAAGCTCAATACCTATAGTCCACGAGCCTTCTCTGTTTCTGGTCCACTCTCCTGGAACAAACTTCCTCTCTCAGTCCGTCAGCAACCTACTTTTGCCTCCTTCAAGTCCGCTCTCAAAACTCACCTTTTCTCCTCTGCATAAAATCCTAACCTCACTCAACCCCCCTCTGCAGCCTGTCTCCGCTCGGAGGGGAATCACTTTGTTTTAATATATAATTGTATATGATGTGCTCTCTGTGGTTTTCCATTGGTTTTATTCTTGCTTTTATTGCTTTTATTCTTTTCTCCCCATTTGTGGCCATGCATGTGTGTGGTGTGTGTGTGTGTGTGTGTGTGTGTGTGTGTGTGGTGTGTGTGTGTGTTGTGTGTGTGTGTGTGTGTGTGTGTGTGTGTGCGTGCGTGCGTGCGTGCGTGTGTGTCTTTTCGGCGCTTGGATTTGATTTTGTCGAGATTTGCGCTATATAAATATTGTAATTATTATGTATGCATGTGCGTACGTATGTATGTATGTATGTATGTATACGCTTAGATTTATGTATGTATGTATGTATGCATGTATACGCTCAGCTTAGATTTATGTATGTAAGTATGTAAGCATGTATGTATGCATGTATACGCTCATATGTATGTAGGTATGTATGCATGTATACGCTCAGCGCTTAGATTTGATTTTGTCAAGATTTTGCGCTATATAAATAAAATATATTATTATTATTATAGTAACAGATCCGGGTTCTAGCTCTAGGTCATAACAGACGGAAAGACACGTTATGAAAGAAAAGGTACCGGTAGCTTTAAAACCAATATATATACACTGTAAAATAACAAAAATGACTGATCTTCAAAAGTAATAATCGAACAGTAGTACGTCCGATCCACTCTATATTTTTATGCTGTCGTTCTCGACTTTTGATGATGCAGTTCAGCGTCTACCTCCTGTTTTATTGTATTTTTCTTGAAAATGAGTAGGTCTGAGATCAATTTCTCGCAATTATACTGCTACATGAAACAGTCGGTTTATTACTTTTAACAGTTTAATTTAACTGTGAACGCTTAAGTGTTCAATTGTGACACTGTTGTGTTGGTGTTTTAGTAGTTGTGACACTGTTGTGTTGGTGTTGTATTAGTTGTGACACTGTTGTGTTGGTGTTGTAGTAGTTGTGACACTGTTGTGTTGGTGTTTTAGTAGTTGTGACACTGTTGTGTTGTGTTGGTGTTGTAGTAGTTATGACACTGTTGTGTTGTGTTGGTGTTTTAGTAGTTGTGACATTGTTGTGTTGGTGTTTTAGTAGTTGTGACACTGTTGTGTTGGTGTTTTAGTAGTTCTGTTGGTGTTTTAGTAGTTGTGACACTGTTGTGTTGGTGTTTTAGTAGCTGTGACACTGTTGTGTTGGTGTTTTAGTAGTTGTGACATTGTTGTGTTGTGTTGGTGTTTTAGTAGTTGTGACATTGTTGTGTTGTGTTGGTGTTGTAGTAGTTGTGACACTGTTGTGTTAGTGTTTTAGTAGTTGTGACACTGTTGTGTTGTGTTGGTGTTTTAGTAGTTGTGACACTGTTATGTTGGTGTTTTAGTAGTTGTGATACTGTTGTGTTGGTGTTTTAGTAGTTGTGACACTGTTGTGTTGTGTTGGTGTTTTAGTAGTTGTGACACTGTTGTGTTGTATTGGTGTTTTAGTAGTTGTGACACTGTTGTGTTGTGTTGGTGTTTTAGTAGTTGTGACACTGTTGTGTTGTGTTGGTGTTTTAGTAGTTGTGACACTGTTGTGTTGGTGTTTTAGTAGTTGTGACACTGTTGTGTTATGTTGGTGTTTTAGTAGTTGTGATACTGTTGTGTTGGTGTTTTAGTAGTTGTGACACTGTTGTGTTGTGTTGGTGTTTTAGTAGTTGTGACACTGTTGTTGTGTTGTATTGGTGTTTTAGTAGCTGTGACACTGTTGTGTTGGTGTTTTAGTAGTTGTGACATTGTTGTGTTGTGTTGGTGTTTTAGTAGTTGTGACATTGTTGTGTTGTGTTGGTGTTGTAGTAGTTTGTGACACTGTTGTGTTAGTGTTTTAGTAGTTGTGACACTGTTGTGTTGTGTTGGTGTTTTAGTAGTTGTGACACTGTTATGTTGGTGTTTTAGTAGTTGTGATACTGTTGTGTTGGTGTTTTAGTAGTTGTGACACTGTTGTGTTGTGTTGGTGTTTTAGTAGTTGTGACACTGTTGTGTTGTATTGGTGTTTTAGTAGTTGTGACACTGTTGTGTTTGTGTTGGTGTTTTAGTAGT
>CM060310.1:98874221-98899221 GCA_030674185.1 Monoplex corrugatus | reverse complement strand
ACTTCATTTTTATCCTATTTGTACCTTTTAATTCAAAGTTAAATGAAATCTATATAAACTTACCATATTGTTCTAAAGATATTCAACCGTTCCTCATGAAAACGTGTGTAGTAAGTGATATCAACATTTTTCAGTGGAACGCACGTTCCATTGTTAAAAACATCTCATATTTGAGTAACTATCTCTCTTCTAAAAACGTCCATGTCATGCTCCTACAATCGCTGAATACCATCAAAACCAAATTACCTAAAATATCCGGTTTTTATTATCCACCAATATGTGACTCTGTAAATGACGGTGGCCGTATACAAACAGCTATATACATTCGTGAAGGACTGAACTATTGTGAACGATCATCGCCAGTACCTAAATCTACCGCATTTATTTCATCATGTGCAATCATTATAAAATTTTCCTCATCGTTAGTTGTGAATATGGCCTCTGTATACTTACCAAGAGGCCCAGACTCTGTGAACACTGAATGGTTAAAACACTTTCAAGATCAGGACGACAAGTGGATAATTGGAGGTGATTTTAATGCACATGCCCCATTTTGGGAAAAGTATTGTACAAACATAACAAGCAACAGGTTGATTGAAAATATTGTAGATTCCAATTTATATTTACTTAACAACGGACACGTTACCCGGATCCCCGATATACCAACCCACAGACCCACAGCTATCGACCTTACTTTAATCTCACCATCCCTAGCCCCAAACGCCACGTGGCAAACAGAGGATGACTTGTTGGGATCAGATCACATCCCCATACGTCTTACCCTAAACCATACTACAGAAATAGACGCCATACCACAAGATAGTTTACCCAAGTTTAATGATAAAAACGCTGACTGGATCAGTTTTAAGGCAATCCTTGAAAAGACAAGAACAGATCTATCTGAAGCAATGAACATAAACGAAACGTACGAAGTTTTCTGTAACTCACTCTTAAGGGCTGCTAACATTTCAATTCCAAAACTTACAGTGTCAAAAATAGGAAAACATCATGGAAATGTCTGGTGGAATGAGGACTGTCAAAAGGCAGTGAACGAAAAGAAAGAAAAATGCAAAATTTATTTAGCAAACAGGTCACCTGAAAATCATACAGCGATGAAAAGTGCCAACATTAAGTGTAACAGAATCATAGAGCAAGCCAAAGAACAACACTGGACATCTTTTTGTAAATGTGAAGTAAATAACCACAAAGACACGATAAAGATTTGGGAAAAACTAAAATTAATGAAAAACGGGATTAAGTTGCCATCAATTCCAGTAAAGCTAGAAAATAACCCTATTCCTAGCTCATTGGAAAAAGCAGAAGCTTTTGCAGACGTGTTTGCTGAGGCCTGTCGTGTAGAAGGACTCCCTGTCTCTGATAGAAATTATAGGAAACGAGATGAAAAGAAAGATGTATATAAGGACCCTGCCTCTGACAATACTCACTACATAAATGCATCACTCACACTTCAAGAATTAAAAGATGCCATTCAGTCCCTTCCAAGTAAAAAAACGTCAGTTGGACTAGATGCAATTTCCAATGAGATGCTGAAAAATTTACCAGAAAATTTTATAATCTTGCTACATGACATATTTCAAAAATGCTGGAATAGTGGGATAATGCCTAACAACTGGAAAGAAACAATAGTGGTTCCTGTATTAAAACCAGGTAAATGTAATACCGATTTGAAAAACTACAGGCCAATTGCATTAACATCACATGTATGTAAACTAATGGAGAAAATAATCTTAAAGAGACTGATGCACTATTGTGAAAAGAATAAAATAATACCAGTAAATCAGGCAGGATTTCGAAAAGGCAGGTCACCAGTAGAGATCCTAACAAAGCTAACTACTAATATAAAACAACAATTTGCAAGACGTCAATGTGTTTTAGCTACATTTTTTGATATAACGAAAGCATACGATCAAGTGTGGCACTCCCGATTGTTATTCAAATTTAAAAGTATTGGGCTGACAGGTCACATTTTTGGCTATGTTAAGTGTTTCTTAGAAAACAGAGTATTTCAAACGAGGATTGAAAATGTATATTCCACGAAACGAATTCTTCAAATGGGTATCCCTCAGGGATCCGTTATAGCTCCCCTTCTTTTCATGATATTAATGCATGACTTACCCAGTAAAGTATCTAAGCATGTAGTTTTAGCTCAATATGCTGACGATTTATGCATGTGGATGCAGGTAAATATGAAAAAGAAAACTCCTTTGCGCTGTATCAATTATACACGCAAATGCTACCAATTAGAACTTGATAAAATAGCGCGATACATGGTAGAAAATGGGTTACATCTATCCCTGGAAAAAACAAAAATAGTTTTATTTAATAACGGAGCTAACCCAATAAATATTCCCACTTTCAAACTGGGAGATACTCTTCTTCAGTTTAACGAGTCGATTAAATTCTTAGGAGTTTTCCTTACAGCAAAATTATCTTGGAATCAGCATACTGAATACTTATTAACCAAAGCTCAAAAAAGTTTAAATTTCATAAAAATAGTTCGCAAACAGACATGGGGTCAAGATTCATCAACACTTGTTCATCTTTGTAAATCGCTTGTTAGATCTAAATTAACCTATGCTCAAGAAATCTTCTTCAGTGCACCGAAACACTTACTAAAAAAACTGCAGAGCATAGATTGTAAAGGTTTCAAACTTGCACTGGGTCTTCCAATGCATGCTTCCTGTCTTCGGACATATAATGAAATCAAACTGTTGCCACTTGATGAGCAAAGGAAAGTCACTTCTACTAAATTTTTGTTAAGAAACACTACCGTAGAAAACATCTCAGAAACAGAAATTAAACTGAGATCAGATACCGACTTTCCAAAACGAGCTAAATCAATATCTTCACAGGTCACACTTGCAACATACACATCTGACGTCATGAAAGGCTCAGGAATTGATCTAGACGTAGATCCTGTATCTATACGACCTTCCTTTTCGCCAGTACCCAGTTGGGAACTCCAAAGAGCACGATTTGACGTACACCACACTAATTTAAAAAAAGGAGACAATATAAACTTACTGGCAAGTCAGGTTAAATGTCATATAAACGACGTATATTCTGATCATTTGAAAATTTACACTGATGGGTCAGTAATTGAAAGAAAAGCAGGCTCAGCGTTTTTAATACCTGCTCTCAAAATCCCCCCCCCCCGCTTTTCTCAGCAGAACAAGAACAAAAATATCCCATCCCTTTATACCTTCCCCCCCTCCCCCCCCCCCCCCCCCCCCCCCCCCCCCCCATGTCAACAGAACAAAAAATGAAATATTTCTTCTGACTTTCACGTTGTTCCCTCTTATTCCAGCATGAAGTGGAGACTGCAAGGCTCATGCTGACATGGATTGTAGGGTGGATGGGGGTTGGGGTTGGGGGTGGAGATAGCAGACGGTGCCTGCGGGTTATGACAAGATTACGCACACGCACGCGCGCGCGCGCGCGCACACACACACACACACACATGCACACACACACATACATGCACACTAACACACACACACACACAAACACGCACATGTACACACACATCACAACACACACACACACACTAACACGCACACACACACACTAACACGCACACGTACACACGCGCGCACACACACACAGACACCACACGCACACAGACGCATCCACGCACCACACACATACACACACACACATACACACACACAGAGGCACACACACACGCACACACATACACAACACACACTTACACGACACACACACATACGGACACACACACACAAACACACACACATACACACACATACACACATACACACACACACAAACACACACATACACACATTAACACACACATACACACATACACACACATACATACAACACACACATATACAAGATGGCGGCTTTCTAACAGAACGTTTTCAGAGAGGAATCGTCTAGGCTGAAAATGACACGGTCCAAACGTTGTGTCATCAAAGAAAAAGTAAAGAAAACCACCCGTGGGACAGACAACACCAGGGCAGAGACATCACCACCTTCAGAGACCCCAGAACTCGAAGAACATCAAAAAGAACAGACCTCCGGTCGCACCCTTTCACCATCCAGGAGTCAGCCACACATCGCACAGCTACAATCAAGATCATCATGTGGCTGCCGCTGTCAAGAGGCGGTAAGGGAGATAGACATTTTAAACAACACCATTCAAGAAATGTCTAAACAAATCCACATTCTCACAACCATGCTACATTCAGACAGAAAACTTTTATTGGAAAACAATACAACGTTAAAAGAGCTGCGCGACGTCAATAAGTGCACCAAACTTACGACCACCGTTGCGTGCCAGACGGATTCCGCAGTCCACGGTGACTTCACCACCATGTCACCGATGGACAAATTCTCCACCTACGCGGAATGCGCAGCTCAACCCCCCAAACTGGAAGATCGGGCGAGGACACAAAATGGCAGGAGAAATGTCGTCAAACATAGACCAGACGTCTCCACAAAACCTAACCGTGACGTCAAAACTGCGCTATCGTCAACACGTTCCAGACCACAATCAAATGTTCTTCCCCGTGTCCTTATCGTTCACGACTCAGTCCTCAATAAGTGGATGGAAAAAGACTGGGCTCTTCATACGGTTTTCAGGTGGCCACGAGAAAGATCCATACCATCGAGGACTGTAAGATTGCAATTGAAAAATCAAAAGAAGAGCTGACACCTGAACCTGACTGTGTAGTTTTACATGTGGGGATCACAGATTTAAAAACAAAGGAGCCCACTGAATGTAGCACAACTCTTGACACCTGTGTGAAAACTATCAACACCCAATTTCCAAAAGCCAGGGTAGTTTTAAGTCAGGTAGCTCCTGTGAGGGACAAACACCTAAACGCTAAAAGAGAGCTCCTAAATGCCCTAACAAAAGTGCGACTTCTTTAAAGCAGCGAGTGTCGAATACGTCAACAATGACAATCTTCAAACTATCAGTCACACTCAAGTCAGCCAGGACGACGTCCATCCAACCATCAGAGGGGCGAGCGTTCTGGCCAGAAACTTAGGGAGGCAAATCCATCAGCTTTTCTGGGAAAAACCGAGGAGGAGATCAAACCGACAACGACATCAACAAAGACCCGGCTTTCAATCTCCGTTTTTCTTCTCTCCTTGGTCATTTTAGATTCAGCCCAGATTCAGTTTCTCTTCGTTCAGTTCTCAGCTATATTGTTTTACTTAATTATTTTCTTGTTCACATACTTCATTTTTATCCTATTTGTACCTTTTAATTCAAAGTTAAATGAAATCTATATAAACTTACCATATTGTTCTAAAGATATTCAACCGTTCCTCATGAAAACGTGTGTAGTAAGTGATATCAACATTTTTCAGTGGAACGCACGTTCCATTGTTAAAAACATCTCATATTTGAGTAACTATCTCTCTTCTAAAAACGTCCATGTCATGCTCCTACAATCGCTGAATACCATCAAAACCAAATTACCTAAAATATCCGGTTTTTATTATCCACCAATATGTGACTCTGTAAATGACGGTGGCCGTATACAAACAGCTATATACATTCGTGAAGGACTGAACTATTGTGAACGATCATCGCCAGTACCTAAATCTACCGCATTTATTTCATCATGTGCAATCATTATAAAATTTTCCTCATCGTTAGTTGTGAATATGGCCTCTGTATACTTACCAAGAGGCCCAGACTCTGTGAACACTGAATGGTTAAAACACTTTCAAGATCAGGACGACAAGTGGATAATTGGAGGTGATTTTAATGCACATGCCCCATTTTGGGAAAAGTATTGTACAAACATAACAAGCAACAGGTTGATTGAAAATATTGTAGATTCCAATTTATATTTACTTAACAACGGACACGTTACCCGGATCCCCGATATACCAACCCACAGACCCACAGCTATCGACCTTACTTTAATCTCACCATCCCTAGCCCCAAACGCCACGTGGCAAACAGAGGATGACTTGTTGGGATCAGATCACATCCCCATACGTCTTACCCTAAACCATACTACAGAAATAGACGCCATACCACAAGATAGTTTACCCAAGTTTAATTGATAAAAACGCTGACTGGATCAGTTTTAAGGCAATCCTTGAAAAGACAAGAACAGATCTATCTGAAGCAATGAACATAAACGAAACGTACGAAGTTTTCTGTAACTCACTCTTAAGGGCTGCTAACATTTCAATTCCAAAACTTACAGTGTCAAAAATAGGAAAACATCATGGAAATGTCTGGTGGAATGAGGACTGTCAAAAGGCAGTGAACGAAAAGAAAGAAAAATAGCAAAATTTATTTAGCAAACAGGTCACCTGAAAATCATACAGCGATGAAAAGTGCCAACATTAAGTGTAACAGAATCATAGAGCAAGCCAAAGAACAACACTGGACATCTTTTTGTAAATGTGAAGTAAATAACCACAAAGACACGATAAAGATTTGGGAAAAACTAAAATTAATGAAAAACGGGATTAAGTTGCCATCAATTCCAGTAAAGCTAGAAAATAACCCTATTCCTAGCTCATTGGAAAAAGCAGAAGCTTTTGCAGACGTGTTTGCTGAGGCCTGTCGTGTAGAAGGACTCCCTGTCTCTGATAGAAATTATAGGAACGAGATGAAAAGAAAGATGTATATAAGGACCCTGCCTCTGACAATACTCACTACATAAATGCATCACTCACACTTCAAGAATTAAAAGATGCCATTCAGTCCCTTCCAAGTAAAAAAACGTCAGTTGGACTAGATGCAATTTCCAATGAGATGCTGAAAAATTTACCAGAAAATTTTATAATCTTGCTACATGACATATTTCAAAAATGCTGGAATAGTGGGATAATGCCTAACAACTGGAAAGAAACAATAGTGGTTCCTGTATTAAAACCAGGTAAATGTAATACCGATTTGAAAAACTACAGGCCAATTGCATTAACATCACATGTATGTAAACTAATGGAGAAAATAATCTTAAAGAGACTGATGCACTATTGTGAAAAGAATAAAATAATACCAGTAAATCAGGCAGGATTTCGAAAAGGCAGGTCACCAGTAGAGATCCTAACAAAGCTAACTACTAATATAAAACAACAATTTGCAAGACGTCAATGTGTTTTAGCTACATTTTTTGATATAACGAAAGCATACGATCAAGTGTGGCACTCCCGATTGTTATTCAAATTTAAAAGTATTGGGCTGACAGGTCACATTTTTGGCTATGTTAAGTGTTTCTTAGAAAACAGAGTATTTCAAACGAGGATTGAAAATGTATATTCCACGAAACGAATTCTTCAAATGGGTATCCCTCAGGGATCCGTTATAGCTCCCCTTCTTTTCATGATATTAATGCATGACTTACCCAGTAAAGTATCTAAGCATGTAGTTTTAGCTCAATATGCTGACGATTTATGCATGTGGATGCAGGTAAATATGAAAAAGAAAACTCCTTTGCGCTGTATCAATTATACACGCAAATGCTACCAATTAGAACTTGATAAAATAGCGCGATACATGGTAGAAAATGGGTTACATCTATCCCTGGAAAAAACAAAAATAGTTTTATTTAATAATGGAGCTAACCCATAAATATTCCCACTTTCAAACTGGGAGATACTCTTCTTCAGTTTAACGAGTCGATTAAATTCTTAGGAGTTTTCCTTACAGCAAAATTATCTTGGAATCAGCATATGAATACTTATTAACCAAAGCTCAAAAAAGTTTAAATTTCATAAAAATAGTTCGCAAACAGACATGGGGTCAAGATTCATCAACACTTGTTCATCTTTGTAAATCGCTTGTTAGATCTAAATTAACCTATGCTCAAGAAATCTTCTTCAGTGCACCGAAACACTTACTAAAAAAACTGCAGAGCATAGATTGTAAAGGTTTCAAACTTGCACTGGGTCTTCCAATGCATGCTTCCTGTCTTCGGACATATAATGAAATCAAACTGTTGCCACTTGATGAGCAAAGGAAAGTCGCTTCTACTAAATTTTTGTTAAGAAACACTACCGTAGAAAACATCTCAGAAACAGAAATTAAACTGAGATCAGATACCGACTTTCCAAAACGAGCTAAATCAATATCTTCACAGGTCACACTTGCAACATACACATCTGACGTCATGAAAGGCTCAGGAATTGATCTAGACGTAGATCCTGTATCTATACGACCTTCCTTTTCGCCAGTACCCAGTTGGGAACTCCAAAGAGCACGATTTGACGTACACCACACTAATTTAAAAAAAGGAGACAATATAAACTTACTGGCAAGTCAGGTTAAATGTCATATAAACGACGTATATTCTGATCATTTGAAAATTTACACTGATGGGTCAGTAATTGAAAGAAAAGCAGGCTCAGCGTTTTTAATACCTGCTCTCAAAATTGAAAAATCTTTCTACATAGGACTTGATAAATCTATCTTTACAGCTGAACTCTTTGCAATATTAATGGCTTTAAACTTTCTGATAAGTCTTCCTAGGACAATTTTTCAGATACTTCTTTGCGTTGATTCAAAATCAGTACTTCAGGCTCTTGAATTATCAAAATTACAAACAAGATCAGAAATGATTCTGGAAATAAGTCACTTGATTCATAATTTATCTTTAAGAGGCACTGATATTACTTTCTGCTGGATACCTTCTCATAGTTCTTTTAGTTATAATAATAAAGTTGACAGGGCTGCCAAACGGGGAGCTAATAACTCACCAGATTCAAACAATATCCAGCTTTCTCTCTCGTTGCACGAGAATTACACTTTAGTGGACAACTACGTCTGGAAGCAGTTCCAATTAAAACAGAAAAAGTATGATAAATGTCACATGAACTTTGAAGTTAGCAAAATACTTAAGCAGCTTCATGCCAGCAGAACTATACAGTCCCTTATGTACAGATGGAAACTTGATGCATTCAAAACAAAATATACCAATAACATAGTGTGTCTGTGTGGAAAGAAGATAACACATAGTCATATTCTTTCTTGCGTTAGGGTAAAACGACATATTCCAACACTATCTGTGAGTACAGTTTCTGACATATTTGCCTCATCATCATTACTGTATGAATTTTTTGTTAGCCTGTCAAAAAGTCCTATAGCGAATTACCTTTAAAATGTTATTTGACTTGTTCATTGTTGTGGTTAATCAATTATTAGTTTTACTTTTTATTCATTTCTTCCGGATATTTACTAATTTTGTTTGTCAGTTTGTTTGTTTAAATCGATAATTATGGTAACATTATTTGTTAGTTTTACCTTCCCCTCTTCAAAACAGTTGTTTTCTGGATCATCTTTTCTCAAATTCAAAATTGACAATTTTCAAATATCTTCTTCACTCCTCCTCTATCACTCCCCCCCCCCCCTTTTTTTTTTGTTTTGTTTTTTTTTTTGGTCTAAAATCACTTTAGTGAATAGACATTAAATCAAAGACCACCACCACCACCACACATATACACACACACAAACACACACATACACACACACACACAAACACACACACACATACACACACACATACACACACAAACACACACAAACACACACACACACACAAACACACACACAAACACACACACAAACACACACACACACACATACACACACACAAACACACACACATACACACACACACACACACACACACACACACACACACAAACACACATACATACACACACACACATACACACACACACACATACACACACACATACACACACACACACACATACACACACACATATACACACACACATACACACACACACACACACACACACACACACACACGTCCAGTCACCACCAGCTGTTTCCACCTCCACTGTCTGGGCCCGTCTGTCAAAGCAGGCAGCAAAGAACATGCAATGGTTTACAGAGAGAGAGAGAGAGAGAGAGAGAGAGAGAGAGAGAGAGAGAGAGAGAGAGACAGACAGACAACAGAGAAGAGATAGAAGAGAGAGGAAGACAGAGAAATAGAGAGAGAAGACAGACAGGACAGAGGAGAGACAGACAGAGAGAGAGAGGAAAGACAGACAGAGAGAAGAGAAGAGACAAGAGAGGACAGAGAGAGATAGACAGAAAGAGAGAGAAAGAGAGAGAGAGAGACAAAGAGAGAAGCAACACACAAACACACAAAGAGAGACACAAAGAGAGAGACAGAGCGAGAGAGACAAAGAGAGAGAGAGAAAAAGAGAGAGAGAAAACAAAGAGAGAGAGAGAGAGACAAAGAGAGAGACAAGAGAGAGAAAGACAAAGAGAGGGAGACAGAGAGAAGACGGAGCAGAGAGAAAGAAGAGAGAAAGAGAGAGAGAAGAGAGAGAGAGAGACAAAGAGAGAGAGACAAACAGAGACAAGAAGACAAAGAGACACAAAGAGAAACAGAGAGAGAGGAGAGAGAGAGAGAAAGAGAGATAGAGAGACAAAGAGAGAGAAAAACAAACAGGACAAGAGAGAGAGAAGAGAGAGAGTAGCAGAGACAAAGAAGAGAGAGAAAGAGAGAGAGAGAGGACAAAGAGGAGAGAGAGGTGAGACAAAAGAGAGAGGAGAGACAAAGAGAGAGAGAGGAGCAAAGAGAGAAGAGAGACAAACAAACAAACAAAAGAAAGAGAGAGAT
The DNA here is from genome assembly GCA_030674185.1 of Monoplex corrugatus. Lineage (NCBI taxonomy): Eukaryota > Metazoa > Mollusca > Gastropoda > Littorinimorpha > Ranellidae > Monoplex > Monoplex corrugatus. The sequence continues at coordinate 98,888,599 of CM060310.1, read as the reverse complement.
AAGAGAGAATTGGAGAGACCTTTTTTGACAGTAGAGGGGGTAGACGACGCACGTAGGCTTGTTACTGGACAAAGAAGAAGAGCATTCTGATTAGTAACAAACAACCAAACAACCATCAACCAAAAAACAAACAAGCAAGGAGGGCATCTACAGCAAAAGACCTGTTGTATGGTCTGACTTTGACCTACAAGCCATCACGAAGTTGTCTACTATTGGTTCTGGTTGGCCATGTTCGTCCACTAATGCACAGTATACATACGTTTTATACTTCAGGTTTTGTATTGTTTAATTGACTTTTTTTCTTTTCTCTTTCTTTCGTTGATCTTTTCGTTCTATTTTAGTTATCTGCTTATTTTTGTTAAGTGACTCCTTCCTTTCTCTCTTTGATGCTTACTACATTTAATTACAGCCAGAAAGGTTAATTGCAGAAATAACACTTTCCCCGTATTGAATAGTTTATGCTCGATGTTACAGAGTTTTCTTTCTTTCTTTCTTTCTTTCTTTTTCATTGTGGCGCGCATGCTTCCAGCCAGACTCAGTTAAACGCCTTCTTGAAGTCTTTGAAGACGTGGCAGAACTATCCCTGGTGTTGGAGGCGTTTTTCGCAAAGAGTGTGCAGGTTTTACAGACTGATATCATCTAAACATCGTAAAATCTGTACTATTGCACCTATGAAAAATACGAAAGGGAAGGAATTACACGACAAAATTTAAAAAAAAGGCTTGTCCTGGTCTGTAAGTGTAAATACCAGTCTGTAACACTGAGAAAGGCAGGCAGACAGTCACAGCAACTGTAACACCAAGAAGGGTAGACAGTCAGTAACAGCTACTGTAACACCAAGAAGGGTAGACAGTCAGTAACAGCTACTGTAACACCACGAAAGGCAGACAGTCACAGCAACTGTAACACTGAAAAGACAGAGCCACAGTAGCTGTAACACCAGGAAAGGCAGACAGTCAGTCACAGCAGCTCTAACACCAAGAAGGGTAGACAATCAGTAACAGCTACTGTAACACCAAGAAAGGCAGACAGTCACAGCAACTGTAACACTGAAAAGACAGTCAATCACAGCAGCTGTAAAACCAAGAAAGGCAGACAGATCAGACAGTCACAGCAGCTGTAACACCAAGAAAGGCGGACAGTCAGTCACAGCAGCTGTAACACCAAGACAGTCAGACAGACAGTTACAGCAGCTGTAACACCAAGACAGTCAGACAGATCAGACAGTCACAGCAGCTGTAACACCAAGAAAGGCAGACAGTCAGTCACAGCAGCTGTAACACCAAGACAGCCAGACAGACAGTTACAGCAGCTGTAACACCAAGAAAGGCAGACAGTCAGTCACAGCAGCTGTAACACCAAGACAGTCAGACAGATCAGACAGTCACAGCAGCTGTAACACCAAGAAAGGCGGACAGTCAGCCAAAGCAACTGTAACACCAAGACAGTCAGACAAACAGTTACAGCAGCTGTAACACCAAGAAAGGCAGACAGTCAGTCGTAGCCACTGTAACACCAAGACAGTCAGACAGACAGTTACAGCAGCTGTAACACCAAGAAAGGCGGACAGTCAGTCATAGCCACTGTAACACCAAGACAGTCAGACAGACAGTTACAGCAGCTGTAACACCAAGAAAGGCAGGCAGTCAGTCACACCAGGAGACTGACAGAAGTGAAGTGGAAACGCTGATACCAGTGTTGTATACAATGGCCCTGTCTTCGTTAACAGCAGATAGTGATGTAAAAAAAACCCTCCAGTTCACTTCAGTTCACAAGAAACTGTCCACACACTCTGGCTTATGAGTTCACAAAATACATGTACAGTGATGTAAAAATAAAACAACAACAACAACAAAAAACAAACTCTAGTCTACTTCAAGTCACATGCACAGGAAGCTGTCGACACACTCTGGCTTATGAGTTCACAAAGTACAGCGACGTAAAAAAGTAGTCCACTTCACACAGCGACGTAAAATGTACCAGTCCACTTCAGGAAAATGTCGACACACTCTAGCTTATAAGTTCACAAGGTACAGCGAAGTAAAAACCACCAGTCCACTTCAATTCACAGCAAACTGTCGACACACTCTAGCTTATTATAAGTTCACAAGGTACAGCGAAGTAAAAACCACCAGTCCACTTCAATTCACAGCAAACTGTCGACACACTCTAGCTTATTATAAGTTCACAAGGTACAGCGAAGTAAAAACCACCAGTCCACTTCAATTCACAGCAAACTGTCGACACATTCTGGCTCAGGAGTTGGCAAAGTACAGTGACGTAAAAAGTACAGTGACGTAAAAAGTACAAGTCCACTTCAGCAAGTTGTCGACACACACTGCCTCAGGAGATCACAGTTTGGTGTCATATGACAATTTGTATCGATGTCTAAGCAATATTATATTATATAACACAGGCGGTTTTTAATAGCTGTGCTGTTTTAGGTTCTCAGCTGCACGAAGATTTGCAATGGAAAAACTGTGTGTTAGGAACAAATGTTTCCTTTGTGTCTTAGATGCACAAAGATTTACAATAAGAAGTGTGTTATAACAAATAGTTCTTTTGTTTCTCAGCTGCACGAAGATTTGCAATGAAAAACGTGTGAGTCAGGAACAAATGTTTCTTTTGTTTCTCAGCTGTACAAAGATTTGCAATAAGAAGTGTGTTATGAACAAATACTTCTTTTGTTTCTCAGCTGCACGAAGATTTGCAATGAAACACGTGTGAGTTAGGAACAAATGTTTCTTTTGTTTCTCAGCTGTACAAAGATTTGCGATAAGAAAAGTGTGTGTTGTGAGAAATATTTCTTTTGTTTCTAAGCAGCACGAAGATTTGCAATAAGAAAAGTGTGTGTTAGGAACAAAGATTTGTTTTGTTTCTCAGTTGCACGAAGATTTGCAATCAGAAACGTGTGTGTGTATTAGGAACAAATATTCCTTTGTTTCTCAGCTGCACAAAGATTCGCAATACAAAGTGTGTTAGGAACAAATATTTCTTTTGTTTCTCAGCTGCACGAAGACTTGCAATAAAAAATAGTGTGTGTTGGGAACAAGTGTTTCTTGTTTCTCAGCTGCACGAAGATTTGCAATAAGAAAATAGTGTGTGTTAGGAACAAATATTTCTTTGTTTCTCAGCTGCAAAAGATTGCAATCAACAAAAAAGTGTGTGTTAGGAAAAATATTTCTTTTGTTTCTCAGCTGCACGAAGACTTGCAATAAGAAAAATGTGTATTAGGAACAATTTTTTTTTGCTTTCTCAGCAGCACGATGATTTGCAATAAGAAAAATGTGTTTAGGAACAAATTTTTTTTTGTTTTCTCAGCTGCACGAAGATTTGCAATAAAAAAATGTGTTTAGGAACAATTTTTTTTTGCTTCTCAGCAGCACGATGATTTGCAATAAGAAAAATATGTGTTAAGTTAGGAACAAAGATTTGTTCTGTTTCATAGCTGCACGAAGATTTGCAATACGAAAAAGTGCGTGTTAGGAACAAATATTTCCTTTGTTTCTCAGCTGTACGAAGATTTGCAATTAAAAAAAAGTGTGTGTAAGGAACAAAGATTTGTTTTTGTTTCTCAGCTACTGCACGAAAACATTTGCAATAAAAAAAAGTGTGTTGGGAACAAATATTTTTTTCTCAGCTGCACGAACATTTGCAATAAAAAAAAGTGTGTTAGGAACAAATATTTTTTTGTTTTTATTCACCGTTTTATAGAAAGGAAGATTATACAATGACCTGTCTATCTTCTCTGTTTTTCTTGCTTTCTCTCTCTCTCTCTTATTTATTTATTTCACTTCTTTCTTTGATTGCTTCTTTTCTTTTCCCTTGCTTGTGTTTTTCTGGTGCTTTCCTTTCTTTCTTTCTTTTTGTTCGTTCTTCGATTTAACGTCTTTTCACTTTTCTTTCTTTGTGTCTGTACATGTGTGTATTTATGTCTTCTTTCTGGTCTGCTCTCTCTCTCTCTCTCCTCTCTCTCTCTCTCTCTCTCTCTCTTTGTTTTAATTTCACTCCTATTTCGTTCTATCTTCTTTCTTTTGTTGCTGTTTTTGTTTCTTCCTGCCTGTCTATCCATCTGTCCTTTTTCTCTGTTCTGTCATTTCTTCCATTTCTTCCTGTCTGTCTTGTGAGTCTATCCATCCATCTGTCTGATCTGTCTATCCAGCTGTCTGTCTAACTGTCTCTTTTTCTGTTTGTCTATCCATCTGTCTGCCCATCGCTTCAGCTGTCTGTCTAACTGTCTCTTTGTCTATCCATCTGTCTGCCCGTCTATTCAGCTGTCTGTCTAATCTGTTTGTCTCTTTGTCTGTTTGTCTATCCATCTGTCTGCGTCTTAGTTCTTAGTTCATCTATTCAGCTGGCTGTTCAGTCCATCTGTCTGTCTAATCTATTTGTCCATCCATCTTTTTTCTTTGATTATTCATTTTGTCATCTGTTGAGTTTGTCTACCCATCTATCTGTCTAGACTGTCTACCCAGCAGCTGTCTATGGGTCTGATCAGTCTATCCATCTGCCTCTGTCTAATCTGTCTATTCATCTGTCTGTTTAATCTATCTGTTCATCTGTCTGTCTGATATGTTTATTCATCTATCTGTCTAGTCTGTCTGTCCAGCTATCTGTCTAGTCTGTCCAGCTGTCTTTTTTTTTTTTTTACTCCAATTCTGTTTCATTTCTTCTTCCTCTGTCTGTCTATTCTATCCCGCAGTCTGTCCTATGTCTGCCCTATCCATCTGTCGTTTGTTTCCTTTCATTTGTTTCTGTCTAGTCTGTCTATCCATCTGTCATCTGTTTCCTTTCATTTATTTCTGTCTACTCTGTCTATCCATCTGTCTTTTCCTCCTCTCCTTTCTTTCATTTCTGCCAATCTAGCTGTCTATCCTGCTTTCTTTCTAGTCTGTCTGTCTGTGTAGTCTGTCTATCATGTCTAGTCTGTCTGTCCATCTGTCTTTTTTCCTCTTTGTTTTACTTCCTTCTGTTTTATTTCTTTCTTCCTGCCTTCCATCCTTCAGACTTTCTGTCGTCTCTTTTCTTCCCTTTCCCTCCTTCCTCAACACTCACTGCAATCTGACGTAACGCACACTGTCTTTCTTTGTTGGCTTATTTCTTGTCTTTTTTTTTTAGTTCTTGTTGTCATTTCTGTCTGTCTTCTCTTTCCTACATATTCCTTGTAATCAAACCATACACGGTTTTCTTTGTCTTTCTTTCAATCCTCTCTTTGTTCCTTGGTATCCTCTTTCTTTTTCATCCTTTCTTCCTCCCCTCCCCCCTCTTTTGACCAAAGTCATCTTTCTTTCCCTTTCTTTCTTCTTCCTTTTTTTCGAGTTTCTATTTTCTGTCTTTTCGTTCCTTCCTTCCTGCTTTTTTTTTCTTTGTTCTTCTTCCACTAAATATCACTGGGTGCAATCTGACGAAAAGCATATTTCTTCCCTCCTTTCTTTCTTCTTTTTTTTTTTTTTCTTTCCAACCTCTTTCATCACTTCCTTCTTCCTGGCTCCTTCTTCCTTCGTTCTACTATCTTTGTCATCCCTTTCCTTCTTCTTTCTGTGTTTTTCCTTCTGTATTTCTTTCTTTGTTCCTATATATCACTCACTGCAATCTGACCAAAAGTTTATTTTTTCCCTTCCTTCCTTTCTTTTCTTTGCCATTCTCTTTCATCACTTTCCTTCTTCTCTCTTCCTGTCTTCTGAACATGCTATGATGCACTTTGACCACTGGCACTCTTTCTTTGAAGGTATTAGATCGGTAAGCTGGCCGCGGGTCATGTGTGTGTGTGTGTGTGTGTGTGTGTGGTGGTGCGTGCGTGTGTGTGTTGTGTGTGTGTGTGTGTGGTGTGTGTGTGTGGTGGTGTGTGTGTGTGTATTGTGTAAGTGAGTGTGTGTGTGTGTGTGTGTGTGTGTGGGATGTGTGTGTGTCTGGAGGTGTGTGAGTGTGTGTGTGATTGTGTGTGTGTGCGCGCGCCCGCGTGCGTGCGTGAGAGAGAGCGAGAGAGAGACAGAGACAGACAGAGAGAAACAGAGAGCTCTGTGTGTGTGTATTCAAACTCAAAGAGTGTTATTGCAACCTTCATCCAAAATTAACACACACACACACACACACACACACACACACACACACACACACACACACACCACACACCACACACACACTCACACACACACTCGCCATTTCGCCTCCAGACTTCTCTCAGTGCTGAACATTAATTCCTGATTGGACAGTTCCCTCCCCTTCTTCTCCCATTTCTTCCCTATATCTCTCTCTTCCCTCACATGTTCTCCCCTCCCTCCCTCCCTCCCTCTTTCTCTCTCTCCCTCTCTCTTTTCTCTCTCTCTCTCTCTCTGGCCTTCCTCTGCACAACAGTAAAAGAGAGGTTGTCTCGAAACTGCTTGCAAGATTCCCTGATTTTATTGTAGTTAATGCTGTTGACATACATACCCTTTCCTGAGAGGCCATGGCCTACATAATATGAATATATCATTGGAATCATCCCTCTCTGTCTGTCTGTCCGTCCGCCTATCTGTCTCTCTGTCTATCTGTGTCTGTCTGTCTGTCTCTCTTCTCCATCTTAACCTCTTTTTCTGTCTGTCCTCTCTTTCGTTCCACGGTTGTGTGTTGTGTGTGTGTTGTTTTGTTGGTGTGTGTGTGGTGTGTGTGTGTGTGTGTGTGTGTGTGTGTGTGTGGGGTGTGTGTGTGTGTGTGTGAGTGGGTGGCGTGCGTGCGTACGTGTGTGAGTGCGTGAGGGAGAGTGCGTGAGGAAGTACATGTTAAAGAAAGATAGGAAGTGAAAGAAGAGAGAAAGCAGAGAAAGGCAGAGATCAGAGAGAGAAGGAGAGAGAGACAGAAGAGAGAACAGAGAGAGAAGAGACAGAGACAGAGAACAGAGAGAGAGACAGAGAGAGAAAGAGAACAGAGAGAGAAAGAGACAGAGAACAGAGAGACAGAAGAGAGAAACAGAGAGAAAAGAAGACAGAGAGAGAAACAGAGAAAGAACAGAGAGAGAGAAAAGAGCAGAAACAAGAAAACAGAAACAGAGACAGAGAAACACAGAGAGACAGAGAGAGAAAGAGACAGAGAGAGAAAAAGACAGAAACAGAGACAGAAACAGAGACAGAGAGAGACAGAGAGAGAAAGAGACAGAGACAAAAACAGAGAGAGACAGAGAGAGAAAGAGACAAGACAGAACAGAAAAGACAGAGAAGAGACAGAGACAGAAACAGAGAGAGACAGAGACAGAAAAGATGAAGAAAAACTACGAAAGAGAAACATGTTAACACACACAATCAGGAATCTTGATCTTATTTTTATTTCGCATTTCTTGCTTGATTTTTTCCCTCCCTAAATTAATCCGGCAAAGCCCGGCGAGAGAGCCAACAATTTGCATGGCAATTGCCTTTTCTACGTTTGTATTTTGACACTGGTGGCTTTGTTTGTCTGTCCGTCTGTCTGTCTAGTCGTCTGTCTGTCGGTTTGGGCCTCTGTCCGTCTGGTTGGTTGTGTGTCTGTCGTTTTGATTGTTGTTGTTGTTGTTTTTGTTTTTTTCGCTCCTTCTGCTGTTTTTGATGAGGTTTGGGTTGATTGTCTTTGGGGTGTTGTTTGCGAGCAGACTTGATCAATGCTCCATTACCAAGACAGTTGTTGTTGTTGTTGTTGTTGTTGTTGTGGCCCTCTTCTTTTTTTATCCCCTCTTGTCACAACACAGCCCACTGAATCGTGAACAGGAAAAAAAACAACAACAAAAAACAAAAACAAAAACACACACACACACACACACACACACACAAAACGAGACACAAAAGCAAAGACAGACAGAACGACAGACAGACAGGAAGCCAACCAGCCAGACAGAGAAACAGACAGACAGAAAGACAACAGACAGAAACAGACAGACAGAAAGACAACAGACAGAAACAGATAGAAAAATAACAGACAGAAAGATAACAGACAGAAACAGACAGACAGAAAGACAACAGACAGAAACAGACAGACAGAAAGACAACAGACAGAAACAGACAGACAGAAAGATAACAGACAGAAAGAAAGATAACAGACATAAAGATATTAGACAGAGACAGACAGAAAGACAAAGACAGAAACAGACAGACAGAAGATAACAGACAGAAAGATACTAGACAGAGACAGACAGAAAGACGACAGAAAGATACTAGACAGAAAGATACTAGACAGAGACAGATAGAAAGACAACAGACAGATAGAAAGATAACAGACAGAAAGATACTAGACAGAGACAGACAGAAAGACGACAGAAAGATACTAGACAGAGACAGATAGAAAGACAACAGACAGATAGAAAGATAACAGACAGAAAGATACTAGACAGAGACAGACAGAAAGACGACAGAAAGATACTAGACAGAAAGATACTAGACAGAGACAGACAGAAAGACGACAGAAAGATACTAGACAGAGACAGATAGAAAGACAACAGACAGATAGAAAGATAACAAACAGAAAACAGATCTTTGACTCCTTCATTCCTTTACTCCCCCGCAACACAATCCAGTTCAATAATGAGTCACACACACACACACACACACACACACACACACACACACACACACACACACACACACACACACACACAAACAAACAAACAAACAAACAAACAAACAATCAAACAAAAAGCAACCAAATTTAAATGAGGTGAAAACAAAACAACAAAACAAAACAAAATGAGATGAAGCGAAAACAAAATAAACAAAAGCTAGAGAAGACAAAAACAAACAAAATAAACAACAACAACAAAATGTATTGGTGGATATGTATATAGATTGGACAAAAGCAAGATGGTCAGGCCACATCAACACGGTCTACTTTCTGACAAACGTCTTTTGAGTTATTGTCTACCAGTGGTAAACACAAACACACACGGGGAAAGAAAGGTGGCACTGTGCTGTTAAGACGTACTCTCCCGTGGACAGCAGCCCACATTTCAGGCCCTAAATCCCATTTGACAAAAACGAATATAACACATATACAAGCCACAAACGGGGAAAACTTGTGTCTTACTAATGTATGTATTCCTTAATCATTTAGAACGTTGTGCTTCAAGTCTGACAAATATACTGAAAAGAAATCTATTCTGGACACACGTTAAAAGCATATAAACAGTTTGCCTCCCCCCCCCCCTCAAAAAAAAAAAAAACACAAAAAATCAGAACCAAAAATTCTCCTGAACTGCTTGCTTAACCAGTACTATTTCATGGGAATATTTCAGTTGATGACAAAATTACAACATGTGCAAACTGGATCAGAAATGGCGTTCATTGTATTGCACACTACATGAAAGACAGTGGAGAATTATTTGAACGAACCAAATTTTTAATGCAAAAATATGGCGTTAATGTAGACTTCACTACCTTTGCAGGATGTGTATCATCGTTTAAAAATTACATCAAAAATATAATATAGAGATGAAAGACTACACATCACTACAGACAACCCTTGCATTGAAAACACTCTACTTGGTGCAAAAATGTGCTAAATTCTATCATAATATTTTGATATCAAAAGACGGTAACTCCAAATGTTGTTAAACTGGAATGAAAAACTTAATTGTACAACTGTATGGGAACCCATCTAGTGCAAAATGCACTAAATTAAGTACACGAAACTTAAACGGTTTTAAATTCTGATTGTACACAGAAACCTAGCAACAAATGTTGTTCCGAAAGAAATGACTTTTGTCAACGATAATCTGTGTATGTGTAGTTTCTGTAAAGAACATAAAGATAGCACTGAACATCTTTTATGAAGGTTTTACCCCATAACACAATTTTGGCAAAATTTTGAAAAATTATTGAATTAAAGATGTCCTCTACCGTGTGATATAAAACTCAAAGAAAACACATGGTTTTATTTGGATCAGACGTTGGATTCAGAAGAGACACAGTTCCTGATTAAATAATATTGTTTGCTAGAATGATATATCTTGTCAAAAATTTCAGCTTTCAAAAAAGAGCTGAAATATGGACACTAAATCGAATAATACATCGCAAAAATCGAGGGTAACTATATCAAATTTCTGGCGCTCGCAGATTGTTGTTGTTGTTTTTCTTTTTATTACTCAATTATTGATTCCTCCATTGCAAATCAATCAATTATGCCTCTACATTGCATATCATGTCGAATCTGCTGGTGGCAATGATGATGTAAGGCTTCTGTTTGTATTGCATGCCAAACTCTGACAGCTTGGGCCTGTTATGTTGTTGGCTTTGGAAATGTTGCAGCTGACCGATTGCTGTGAGGTTTGCCCCTTCCTATCTTTCATTTGGTAATCTATGTTCTTTGTTTTGCACATTTTGACACGTCCCTTGGACTGAAATATATTTGGTGTTGTACTGCAGATAACACTGCGTTGTAAAACAAAAATTTACGGAAAACAAACAAACAAATTACACACATAACATATGAATATTATCTGGAATCTGGAAATGTGGAGTTTCTTACTGTCCCATGACAACATGAAGAACCATGATGACGTCATAGACTCAGAAGTGTGGAGAGTTTCTTACTGTCCCATGACAACATAAAGCACCTCGATGATAACGTCATAGACTTAGAAGTGTGGAGAGTTTCCTACTGTCCCATGACAACACAAAGAACCTCGATGATAACGTCATAGACTTAGAAGTGTGGAGAATTTCTTACTGTCCCATGACAACATGAATGACCATGATGATGACGTCATAGACTTAGAAGTGTGGAAAGTTTCTTACTGTCCCATGACAACATGAATGACCATGATGAGGACGTCATAGACTCAGAAGTGTGGACAGTTTCTTACTGTCCCATGACAACACAAAGAACCATGATGATGACGTCATCGACTTAGAACTGCGGAGTTTCTTACTATCCCATGACAACACAAAGAACCATGATGATGACGTCATCGACTCAGAAGTGTGGACAGTTTCTTACTGTCCCATGACAACACAAAGAACCATGATGATGACGTCATCGACTTAGAACTGCGGAGTTTCTTACTATCCCATGACAACAAAAGAACCATGATGATGACGTCATCGACTTAGAAGTGTGGACAGTTTCTTACTGTCCCATGACAACACAAAGAACCATGATGATGACGTCATCGACTTAGAACTGCGGAGTTTCTTACTATCCCATGACAACACAAAGAACCATGATGATGACGTCATCGACTTAGAAGTGTGGACAGTTCTTACTGTCCCATGACAACACAAAGAACCATGATGATGACGTCATCGACTTAGAACTGCGGAGTTTCTTACTATCCCATGACAACACAAAGAACCATGATGATAACGTCATCGACTTAGAACTGCGGAGTTTCTTATTATCCCATGACAACTCAAAGAACCATGATGATGACGTCATAGACTCAGAAGTGTGGACAGTTTCTTACTGTCCCATGACAACACAAAGAACCATGATGATGACGTCATAGACTCAGAAGTGTGGAGAGTTTCTTACTGTCCCATGACAACACCAAGAACCATGATGATGACGTCATAGACTCAGAAGTGTGGACAGTTTCTTACTGTCCCATGACAACATAAAGGACCATGATGATGACGTCATAGACTCAGAAGTGTGGACAGTTCTTACTGTCCCATGACAACATAAAGCACCTCGATGATGACGTCATAGACTCAGAAATGTGGAGAGTTCCTTACCGTCCCATGACAACATAAAGCACCTCGATGATGACGTCATAGACTCAGAAATGTGGAGAGTTCCTTACTGTCCCATGACAACATAAAGAACCATGATGATAACGTCATAGACTCAGAAGTGTGGAGAGTTTCTTACTGTCCCATGACAACATAAAGCACCACGATGATAACGTCATAGACTCAGAAATGTGGAGAATTTCTTACTGTCCCATGACAACATAAAGCACCACGATGATAACGTCATAGACTCAGAAATGTGGAGAATTTCTTACTGTCCCATGACAACATAAAGCACCTCGATGATGACGTCATAGACTCAGAAATGTGGAGAGTTCCTTACTGTCCCATGACAACATAAAGCACCTCGATGATGACGTCAAAGACTCAGAAGTGTGGAGAGTTCCTTACTGTCCCATGACAACATAAAGCACCACGATGATGACGTCATAGACTCAGAAGTGTGGAGAGTTCCTTACTGTCCCATGACAACATAAAGAACCATGATGATAACGTCATAGACTTAGAAGTGTGGAGAGTTCCTTACTGTCCCATGACAACATGAATGACCATAGTGGTAAAGTATAGGGTTTAAAAGTGTGAAGAGGTTTCTTTTTGTCCCACGACCACTTAACGGACCATGATGATGAAGTAAAAGACTTTAAGGACTTGGACAGAAACTAGGAAAAGAGAGAAAGAGGGAAGGAGGGAGAAGAGAAAGGGAAGGAGGGGAGAGAGAGAGAGAAAATGTGTGTGTGTGAGAGGAGAGAGAGAGAGAGAGAGAAAGTTAGTGAGAGAGGGAGAGTGAGAGAGAGAGAGAGAGAGAAAGAGTGTGTATATGTGTGTGTGAGAGAGAGAGAGAGAGAGTGAGAGACAGAGTGTGTATATGTGTGTGTCTGTGTGCGTACGTGTGTGTGTGTGAGTGAGTGAGAGAGAGGGAGAGAGAGAGGGAGAGGGAGAGAGAGAGAGAGAGAGAGAGAAGAGACAGAGAGAAACCAAGAGAGAAAGACATACAGACAGAGAAAGAAAGAGAAAGAGAGAGAGGGGACGGGGGGAGGGGGCGAGCGAGAGAGATTTTCCTTTGTCAACGGTCAAAACAATGACGCAATACAACAGTGTTTGGTCAATTTCTGTTTGACACCTTCCCCAGTGCCACGTGTGTGAATATTTAAATATTCATACATAGATGTAAAAATCCAAGCCCCAGACTGAATACAGATCATACAAATTCGATTCAAAATGGCCACTGTGAGTAGAAGGGGCTTCCCCTGATTACCACGTGATATGGTGTGCTAGTGGTTTTACAAACAAAAGAGCAATGTCATGTGCAATGCCGTACCTATAGTGATCTCCCTTTTAAAAAAAATAATTTTTTTTTAACCAGTTCGGTCAAGTTCAAAGAGAGAGAGCTAGAAAGACAAGAGAGCACATCTAAACATGTGAACCTGCCTCAGGCTGATTACGCATGATCAAAATGATGTAACAAACTACAGCAAGAGTGGGCGAGTAAAGCCAATAAACAGTATGTGATCAGAATTGAGTTTGTTCAAGAGGAATTCATCGCACTCGGGTATTCCATATGCGCTCCACCCAAACCTGCCAGTAAATTATTATTTGGCAGACTCACCGAGCCAGCGCAAAACCCTGTGCACCTGCCAGATTGGTATTGTTGTTTAAAGCCCAGCCGACTGCGTAGAGCCATATCAGGGCTATAACCGCTTCAAAACATACACAAAACTTCAACAGGAAAAAAAAAAAATTAAAAAGGAAAAGAAAATTAAGTACACATATTAATGCATTTGCGCACATAATCCAAGGACATGCCCCTGACGCTGACCACTCCGTCCAATTTATCGCACAGGGGACTCAAAAAACACACCTGAACACAAATTTAAACATACCCAAGGACACCAAAACGTATATAAAAACGGGCCTATATTACCCAACATTGCCTCCGCATATCTCACCTCCCTAGAGCCAAAAATGCACCTAATAAATGTACCCAATTATCAGTCCCAAGAAAAAGTACGTAAGACTTTATCGAACGCATACAGGTGAATGGACCAGCAAGGCAGAGAAAATGATAGGAAGAAACGACAGAAAGCAAAGGAACAAGGCAGAAACAAAAAGATTGACAAAAAAAAAAAGAAGAAATTTCTAGCACAGAATTACCAGAAGGTGGGGATACCATTTATACTGAAAAAGCCCCCAGCATCCCCACTGGAGATCCTGCCAGATCTTGAAATATAAAGTGAAGGAGGAGAGAGACATAAACACAAACCTGACACCAGCAGAATAATGGACACATCAAGAGGGCCGCCAATAGGACAGTTTTTTTAATGTTACGGGTTGGAAGTAACTCGAGATATCAGATCTAAAATCCATGGCACTATGAAAAAAACAACAAACAACCCGCAGGAAAAAAATGTGTGAGTGGGAAGGGGGCGGGGGGGGAGGGGGGGGGGCGAGGCCCGAGAGTTAAAAGCTCTCTCTCTCTCTCTCTCTCTCTCTCTCTCTCTCTCTCTCTCTCTCTCTCTCTCTCTCTCTCTTCTTCTCTTCTCTTTGTCGGCTACATAGACACATTAGCGAATAGTGGATCCGTTAAAAACAATCCGTTTCTCACGACAGACAGACAGACAGAAAAGCAGAGAAAAGCCAACAAAGGGAATGCAATGCACCAGTCAATCTGGCAAAGTGCCATTATGAAGCAAG
>CM060310.1:98854221-98869221 GCA_030674185.1 Monoplex corrugatus | reverse complement strand
TTCCAGTGGTAGGCTGATAAAATACCAGTATAAAACATACACAAGGTAAAATATAATCTAGATAGGGCCTCAGGACCTGGCCAGCTCATGGGTTTACGTGCAGGCTTACGACATGTGCCACGGTCACCATACACGTGGCGCCTGTGACGTTAGTGCATATGGAATTCATTCCGAGCGCGGAGACGTCATCTTGAGAAACTAAAACTGACACGGAAACAGAACTACAGAACCTGATAATATTCTTAAGTCACTACAGTCTGCACTTCTAACAGACAGTTTCAGGTTTTTCCAGATGGCGTCTCCGCGCTCGGAATAAATTCCCTTTGCTCCGACGACGCCAGTGATACCACGTGATGGAGAAGATCCAAAATAATCATGGTAAAAGCTGTCTGCCAGCCCATAAGCCCCCACGCTGCCAAAGTCTTGGAGTTCTACTCAGTTTATGGTTTCTGTGTCTATTCTTGTGTCAATGCATCACTGAAACAACTTAGAGTATATTTCAGTGAAATGTGTTTCTTCGCTTGCTATGTCCCTCTTAAAAAAAAAAAAAAAAGCAAAAAGCAAAACAGTACAATTGTTTAGCAGTGACGACCATACATTCACGCCATAGAATCTATCCATGGGCAAACCTGCACATAAACATTTGTCGCTTTTCTGTCACAATTCATCATCTCCATCACCTTAGTTCTCTTAGACTAAACTCCATCCTTCATCTACCAAACAGAAATTCGCGCATTTACGCGCGCGCGCGCGCATACACACACACACATACACACACACACACACACCACACACCACACACCACGCACGCACGCACCACCACCACACACACACGCACGCACCACACACACACACACCACCACACCACACACATCACTTATACACACACACACACACACACACACCCCAAAAGCGCGCACTTACACACATACACACACACAGACACAGACACACGCACACCACACACACACACACACACACACACACATTCATATATGCCCAACGCCTTTTCCATTTTCCATCGATACCATTTTGTCTGTTTTTGTTTCTTTAATTTCTTAGATCTCCAATTCAGGACAAGCCCCAAAAGTTCTATTCCACGCTGCAGAACGACAGACAAACACGTCCATCCTTACAGACAGACAGGCAAAGAGGGAAAGCAAAGAGCTGTCAGTTGTCACTGTTCTCAAAACAAAATATCCACGCTTGGAACAGTTTCCTCTCCACCAAAGATGTCAAATTCGTGTGACGGAAATGGACACCAAAGTCGTCACGGCATTTACCGTATACCTACGCATAAACCCTGCACGTTGCCAAATCTTGAGGGTTTACTTGACTTACAAGTTCTGTTGTTTTAATACTTTTCTTTGGCTGTCCTTGCATTAATCTGCCACTGAAACAATCTACATTCTATTGAACTACAGTTTCCCCAACATTGTTCACGGGAATGAAGTATGGTATGGAGGAGGATTCATGGATGTACCATGCATTATAACAACAACAACAAAACAACACCAACAACAACATAATCAAATAATATCAATAATAGTAGGCCTCCCTCGGTCATGGCTGACCATGGACAAAGTACATCCGTTCTAATGTCTAGATGGGCTGTCTGCTTGGTCCAAGCAGCGTCGCCTGTGACTGTAGAGACCAATGCGAGAGTCTCTATTATTAATATATTATATATCATAATATAATAATAATATTAATAATAATATAACAATTACAGTATTTATACGGCGCCAAATCTTGACAATTCAAATCAAAGCGTATTCAGGCATACGCACGCACACGACTGACAAAGACGATCTAACAATATTTCACATTCACTGACAGAAATCAGCACAAACACTTGGATACTGACTGATCGTGACCATTCCTAATGTGGGCACAAAACATCTATGCCAGAGAAGAGGACTGTTTAACAATACAATAAACAATACAATATTTTATTTATATAGCGCAAAATCTTGATAAAATCAAATCTAAGCGCTAAAACAGACAACACGCACGCACGCACACACACGCACGCACGCACGCACGCACCACACACACACACACACACACACACACACACACACACACACACACACACACGCACACGCACACGGCTATACATGGGGAGAAAGAATAAAAGCAATGGAAAATTATAGAGAGCATATCATATACAATTATATATTACAATGTGATTCCCCTCCGAGTGGAGACAGGCTGCAGAGGAGATTGAGTGAGGTCAGGATTTTATGCAGAGGAGAAAAGGTGAGTTTTGAGAGCGGACTTGAAGGAGACAAAAGTAGGTTGCTGACGGACTGAGAGAGGAAGTTTGTTCCAGGAAAGTGGACCAGAAACAGAGAAGGCTCGTGGACTTGAGCTTAGTGCGTGGAAAGCGAAAAGTCAGAGGATCGGAGGCAGAGCGGAGGGTACGTGAGGGAACATAGATCTCAAGTAGGCTTGACAGGTAATCGGGGGCTGCGTTATTGAGGCTTTTGTAGCAGTTTAAGTGGTGGACGTACAAACAGCCATGGTCATGTGATTATTCTGTCTTCATCTTGTCACGGATATTCCCACTCTGGTTTTTCAGTTTGCTTTTTTATCTAGTTGTCGCGTGGCATATCTGAAATCTTGCTGCAAGACTACCGACACTAAATAGTCTACAAAGGCAAAAGGGTTAAAAAAAAAAAAACATAAAAGAAAGAAAGGAAAGAAACAAAGCAAAGAAAGAAAGAAAGAAAAGGTGTGTGGCGTATGTGTGTGTGTGGGGGGGGAGGGAGGGGGGAGTGTTGGGTGGAGGGGAGGGGTTATAAACTGGGAGTTCAACTGACAACTTCAAAAGAGTCTTTGCCCCCAACACAGAACGCAATGGCGGATGTGCATTGAGGGTTTACACAAAACAGCTCTTGAAAGTGTTGCCACAAGCGAAGTATTGCGTCGTGTGAGACGTGCCTTAGAATACAGAACGTCACTTTTTATCTGACTGTTAACACGAAGACTGACTCTCTCTCTCTCTCTCTCTCTTTCTTTCTCTCTCTCTCTTTCGCTCTCTTTCTCTCTCTCTCTCTCTTTCTCTCTCTCTTTCTCTCTTCTCTCTCTCTCTCTTCTTCTTCTCTCTCTCTCTCTCTTCTCTCTCTCTCTCTCTATCTCTCTGTCTTTCTCTGTGTCGTTCTCTCTCTCTTCTCTCTGGTCTCTCTCTGCTCTCTCTGTCCTTGTCTCTCTCTGTCTCTCTTTCTGTCTCTGTCTCTCTCTCTCTGAGTCTCTCTGTCTGTCTGTCTCTCTGTCTGTCTCTCTCTGTGTCTCCTCTCTCTCTTTCTCTTTCTCTCTCTGTCTCTCTCTCTGTCCTCTCTCTCTTGTCTCTCTCTGTCTCTCTCTCTGTCTCTCTCTTCTCTCTCTCTCTCTGTTCTCTCTCTCTCTTCTCTCTCTCTCTCTGTCTCTCTCTCTCTCTTCTCTCTCTCCTCGTCTCTCTCTCTCCTCTCCTCACTCTCACTCTCACTCTCCTCTCTCTCTCTCTTCTCTGTGAGTTCAATAAGTTCCCAAAGATTTGGTGTCTCTCTCCCTGGATCAGCATCAATCCTGTCTTTGTGCCTTTCACTCTGCACTCTGTAACTTTCCTTCCACTCTAAATGTGTTTCTTTCACGTGCCAGAGATAAAAGAGTGCGTGTGTGTGTGTTCGCGCATGTGTGTGTGTATGCGCGTGTGAATAGGCTACACGTCTCAGAGTATGTGCAGGCGTATGTATGTGTGTGCAAGTGTATGTTTGTGTCTGTGTGTGTGTGAGAATATATGCGTGTGTATGTTTGTGTAAATGTGAGTGTATATATGTGTGTGTGTGTGTGTGTGTGTGTGTGAGAGAGAGAGAGAGAGAGAGAGAGAGAGAGAGTGGTTGTGTGTGTGGTGTGTGAGAATATGAGAGGGGACAAAAACACCGAGTGAAATGGAGATAGAGGAGAGAAAAAGAACAAAAAGGAAGGAAGAGAGACA
The DNA here is from genome assembly GCA_030674185.1 of Monoplex corrugatus. Classification (NCBI taxonomy): domain Eukaryota; kingdom Metazoa; phylum Mollusca; class Gastropoda; order Littorinimorpha; family Ranellidae; genus Monoplex; species Monoplex corrugatus. Next base: position 98,865,242 of record CM060310.1, on the reverse strand, counting down.
GACAGACAGACAGAGACAGAGAGAGAGAGATAGATAGATAGATAGATAGATAGAGAGAGAGAGAGAGAGAGAGAGAGAGAGAGAGAGAGAGAGAGCACTTGACTGTATAGCTAAAGAGTGCATATCTGAAAGTAATGTTAAAATTCAGGTTGAAAGTCACACGGACGGAAACAAAAGCCTATAGTCAGCACTTGTTGTTGACAAGGTGTGAAAACAACACTTTGTCTGTTGTAACAGTCTACCATTGTCTTCCATACATGTCATGTTTTACTTCACCAAAACTTTATCGAGATCACAGTAACTTTGAAAAAAATACGTAATCCAGATTTTCTGAGATAGTTTTGGTCTAGAAGAGGAGCCTGTAAGAATGGCATGACCATCTTCAAGTTCTACTGGGATCTAGACAGAATACAAGGAAGACAACTCCCCATGAAAGCGAATGAAGCTGCAGACAGAGGGCGCCGTATCCAGATAGAAAAGATTTATCAACACGAGTCTCTACCATCAGTTAGGGGTATCTAACTATGGGTATCTATATACAGGGTGTCTACCATCAGTTAGGGGTATCTATAACTATGGGTATCTATATACAGGGTGTCTACCATCAGTTAGGGGTATCTAACTATGGGTATCTATATACAGGGTGTCTACTATCAGTTAGGGGTATCATAACTATGGGTATCTAATACAGGGTGTCTACCATCAGTTAGGGGTATCTATAACTATGGGTATCTATACAGGGTGTCTACATCAGTTAGGGGTATCTATAACTATGGGTATCTACATACAGGGTGTCTACCATCAGTTAGGGGTATCTAACTATGGGTATCTAATACAGAGTGTCTACATCAGTTAGGGGTATCTATAACTATGGGTATCTACATACAGGTGTCTACCATCAGTTAGGGGTATCTAACTATGGGTATCTATATACAGGATGTCTACTATCAGTTAGGAGTATCTAACTATGGGTATCTTATACAGGTGTCTACTATCAGTTAGGGGTATCTATAACTATGGGTATCTACATACAGGGATGTCTACTATCAGTTAGGGATATCTATAACTATGGGTATCTATATACAGAGTGTCTACTATCAGTTAGGGGTATCTATAACTATGGGTATCTACATACAGGGTGTCTACCATCAGTTAGGGTATCTATAACTATGGGTATCTACATACAGGTGTCTACATCAGTTAGGGTATCTTAACTATGGGTATCTTATACAGGGTGTCTATCCATCAGTTAGGGGTATCTATAACTATGGGTATCTAAACAGGTGTTACATCAGTTCAGGTTTGGTTCATCTATGGGTATATGTACATACAGGATCTACCATCAGTTAGGGTATCTATAACTATGGGTATCTGATACAGGTGTCTACCATCAGTTATGGGATATCTAACTATGGGTATCTGTATACAGGGTGTCTACCATCAGTTAGGGTATCTAACTATGGTATCTATATACAGGTGTCTACCATCAGTTAGGATACTATAACTATGGGTATCTTATACAGGTGACTATCCATCAGTTAGGATATCTAACTATGGGTATCTTATACAGGGTGACTATCATCAGTTATGGTATCTAACTATGGGTATCTATATACAGGGTATGACTACCATCAGTTATGGGTATCTAAACTATGGGTATCTTATACAGGATGCTATCATCAGTTAGGGTATCTATAACTATGGGTATCTTATACAGGATGACTATCATCAGTTAGTGGATATCTAAACTATGGGTATCTAATACAGGGTGACTACCATCAGTTATGGTATCTAAACTATGGGTATCTAATACAGTGACTATCATCAGTTATGGTATCTAACTATGGTATCTATTTTACAGGGATGACTATCACATTATATGGTATCTAACTATGGTATCTGTATACAGGATGACTACCATCCAGTTAGTGGTATCTAACTATGGGTATCTTATACAGGATGACTACTCATCAGTTTATGGGTATCTATAACTATGGATATCTGATATACAGGTGATGTACTACCATCAGTTATGGGTATCTATAACTATGGTATCTATATACAGGATGTCTACCATCAGTTAGGGTATCTAACTATGGATATCTGTATACAGGATGCTACCATCAGTTATGGGTATCTAACTATGGTATCTAGTATACAGGATGTACTACCATCAGTTAGTGGTATCTAACTATGGTATCTTATACAGGATGTCTACATCAGTTAGGGTATCTAACTATGGTATCTGTATACAGGATGTCTACCATCAGTTATGGGTATCTAAACTATGGTATCTTACTACAGGATGTCTACCATCAGTTAGGGTATCTAACTATGGTATCTATACAGGATGCTACATCAGTTTGGGTATAACTATGGTATCTGTATACAGGATGACTACATCAGTTAGGTATCTAAACTATGGGTATCTATACAGGATGACTACATCAGTTATGGGTATCTAACTATGGTATCTGTATACAGGTGTCTACCATCAGTTATGGTATCTAACTATGGATATCTGTATACAGGATGACTACCATCAGTTATGGGTATCTAACTATGGATATCTTATACAGGATGACTATCATCATCAGTTATGGGTATCTAACTATGGATATCTGTATACAGGATGACTAACATCAGTTATGGGTATCTAACTATGGATATCTGTATACAGGATGACTACCATCAGTTATGGGTATCTAACTATGGATATCTTATACAGGATGACTACCATCAGTTATGGGTATCTAACTATGGATATCTGTATACAGGATGACTATCATCAGTTATGGTATCTAACTATGGATATTGTATACAGGATGACTACTATCAGTTATGGGTATCTAACTATGGGTATCTTATCCCAGGTATCTAACACATGGGTATCTAACTATGGGTATCTAACCATGGGTATCTAACCATGGGTATCTGTATACAGTATCTACCATCAGTTATGGGTATCTAACCATGGGAATCTACACGTACACCCAGGGTCTCTACTATCAACCAGTTAGCGGTATCTAACTCTACTTACACTACATATATCTACCTTTAGTTAGGGGGTACCTAATTCTATGGGTTTCCACACGAATAGAATCGGAGTTCATCAGTGAGGTAAGGAAGAATGTGAGACGTCAGCAGCACAGTTGTTGTGTGGCGAAGACAGCGATGGCACAGATGCCACAGACAAGGTCTCTGCTGATGGTATCAGGTCCTGTGGAAGCCTAACGTGTTGTTCTTGTCACAGATCCTCTTCACTGCCTACTGAAGCTCTCTGTGTAAGTCTGTGTCTACCGCCCGTCTGTTTCTGTGTGTATAGTGTTGCCACCTTGACTGTGTAAACTGCCTGTGATTCGTAGCCTGTTTGTGTATATTGTCTGTCTGTGAGTATATGGTGGTCAGCTGTCTGTGTACACTGTGTATGGTGGCCTGCTTGTCTGTGTATACTGTCTGTCTGTGTATGGTGGCCTGCTTGTCTGTGTATATCTTTCTGTGTGTGGTGGCCAATTCGTCTGTATATACCATCTATCTGTATATGGCCGCCAGCTTGTCTCTGTATACTGTTTGTGTATGGTGGCCAGCTTGTCACAAGACAGTCTGTGTGAAAGATTGACTTTGCACGATCACAACATAAAGCATGTAAAACACACCAGACGTTATTAGCTGACAAACATGACTATTGTAAAGGGCACATCCTTCTAACGATACTGGAGGGTCCTTGGACAAACTAGACATAAGCTTCCAAACAGGACTACATAAAAGGACAGTGTCCTTCTAACGAGGACAACGTCCTTTTCACGACTATACATGGAACGTACATGGCTGGTTCTCAACAAGATTTAATGATTCCCTTTCTTGTTCTCAATCCTACTTCTGCCTGTGACTTATCTACGCCTTATTGACATTTTGGACTTATCTATTTCTGTAGCTTATCCACATCAGACATATCTATATTCATGGCTTATCTCATCTCTGATACATTTATCCCTACGACTTATCACTCCTAGTGTACTTTTCATCTGTGGCTGACCAAAGTCACAGCCAGATCTGTGAGCTGTGTGGAATAAACTTGACACATATCAAATGTGCGGCTCTCTTGAGTTATATATTTCAAAAGAACACGAGTGCCTTATGAACATTCAACCAATACAGCACATGGACAGCCCCCTTCAATACAATACAGCACATGGGCAGCCCCCTTCAATACAACAGCACATGGACAGCCCCCTTCAATCAATACAGCACATGGACAGCCCCCTTCAATACAATACAGCACATGGACAGCCCCCTTTAATACATCAGCACATGGACAGCCCCCTTCAATACAGCACATGGACAGCCCCATTCAATACAATACAAGCACATGGACAGCCCCCTTCAATACTCAGCACATGGACAGCCCCCTTCAATACAATACAGCACATGGACAGCCCCTTCAATACATACAGCACACGGACAGCCCCCTTCATACAATACAGCACATGGAAGCCCCCTTCAATACAATACAGCACATGGACAGACCCCTTAATACAATACAGCACATGGAGAGCCCCCTTCAATAACAGCACATGGACAGCCCCTTCAATACAATACAGCACATGGACAGCCCCCTTCATACAGCACATGGACAGCACCCTTCAATACAATACACACATGGACAGCCCCTTCAATACAGCACATGGACAGCCCCTTCAATACAATACAGCACATGGACAGCCCCCTTCAATACAATACAAACACATGGACAGCCCCCTTCATACAATACAGCACATGGACAGCCCCCTTCAATACAATACAGCCACATGGACAGCCCCCTTCAATACAATACAGCACATGGACAGCCCCTTCAATACAATACAGCACATGGACAGCCCCCTTCAATACAATACAGCACATGGACAGCCCCCTTCACATACAATAACAGCACATGGACAGCCCTCTTCAATACAATACAACAGCACATGGACAGCCCCTTCAATACAGCACATGGACAGCCCCTCTTCAATACAATACACACATGGACAGCCCCTTCATAAACAGCACATGGACAGCCCTCTTCAATACAATACAGCACATGGACAGCCCCCTTCAATAAATACAGCACATGGACAGCCCCCTTCAATACAATACAGCACATGGACAGCCCCCTTCAATACAATACTACCACATGCAACAGCCGCCCTTCAATACAATACAGCACATGGAACACAGGACAGCCCTTAATACAATAAGACATAAGCCCCCTTCATAAAACGACATGACAGCCCATCATACAGCACATGGACAGCCCCCTTCAATACAATACAGCACATGGAGAGCCCCCAATACAATACAGCACATGGACAGCCCCTTCAATACAATACAGCACATGGACAGCCCCCTTCAATACAATACAGCACATGGAGAGCCCCCATCAATACAGCACATGGACAGCCCCCTTCAATACAATACAGCACATGGACGAGCCCCCTTCAATACAATACAGCACATGGACAGCCCCCTTCAATACAATACAGCACAAGGACAGCCCCCTTCAATACAATACAGCACATGGAGAGCCCCCTTCAATACAATACAGCACAAGGACAGCCCCCTTCATAATACAGCACATGGACAGCCCCCTTCAATACAATATACAGACAAGGACAGCCCCCTTCAATACAATACAGCACATGGACAGCCCCCTTCAATACAATAATACAGACCAAGGACAGCCCCCTTCAATACAATACAGCACATGGACAGCCCCCTTCAATACAATAATACAGACCAAGGACAGCCCCCTTCAATACAATAATACAGCACAGGACAGCCCCCTTCAATACAATAATACAGACCAAGGACAGCCCCCCCTTCAATACAATAATACAGACCAAGGACAGCCCCCTTCAATACAATAATACAGACCAAGGACAGCCCCCCCTTCAATACAATAATACAGACCAAGGACAGCCACCTTCAATACAATAATACAGACCAAGGACAGCCCCCTTCAATACAATAATACAACCAAGGACAGCCCACCTTCAATACAAAATACAGACCAAGGACAGCCCCCTTCAATACAATAATACAGACCAAGGACAGCCACCTTCAATACAATAATACAGACCAAGGACAGCCACCTTCAATACAATAATACAGACCAAGGACAGCCACCCTCAATACAATAATACAGACCAAGGACAGCCCCCCCTTCAATACAATAATACAGACCAAGGACAGCCACCCTCAATACAATACAGCACAAGGACAGCCACCCTCAATACAATAATACAGACCAAGGACAGCCCCCCCTTCAATACAAATACAGACCAAGGACAGCCACCCTCAATACAATAATACAGACCAAGGACAGCCCCCCCTTCAATACAATAATACAGACCAAGGACAGCCACCCTTCAATACAATAATACAGACCAAGGACAGCCCCCCTTCAATACAATAATACAGACCAAGGACAGCCCCCTTCAATACAATAATACAGACCAAGGACAGCCCCCTTCAATACAATAATACAGACCAAGGACAGCCCCCTTCAATACAATAATACAGACCAAGGACAGCCCCCTTCAATACAATAATACAGACCAAGGACAGCCCCCCTTCAATACAATAATACAGACCAAGGACAGCCACCTTCAATACAATAATACAGACCAAGGACAGCCCCCCTTCAATACAATAATACACACCAAGGACAGCCACCTTCAATACAATAATACAGACCAAGGACAGCCCCCTTCAATACAATAATACACACAAGGACAGCCACCTTCAATACAATAATACAGACCAAGGACAGCCCCCCCTTCAATACAATAATACAGACCAAGGACAGCCCCCCTTCAATACAATAATACAGACCAAGGACAGCCCCCCTTCAATACATAATACAGACCATGGACAGCCCCCTTCAATACAATAATACACACCAAGGACAGCCCCACTTCAATACAATAATACAGACCAAGGACAGCCCCCTTCAATACAATAATACAGACCAAGGACAGCCCACTTCAATACAATAATACACACCAAGGACAGCCCACTTCAATACAATAATACAGACCAAGGACAGCCCCCCTTCAATACAATAATACAGACCAAGGACAGCCCCCCTTCAATACAATAATACACACCAAGGACAGCCCCCCTTCAATACAATAATACAGACCAAGGACAGCCCCCCTTCAATACAACAATACACACCAAGGACAGCCCCTTCAATACAATAATACACACCAAGGACAGCCCACTTCAATACAATAATACAGACCAAGGACAGCCCCCTTCAATACAATAATACACACCAAGGACAGCCCCCCTTCAATACAATAATACACACCAAGGACAGCCCCCCTTCAATACAATAATACAGACCAAGGACAGCCCCCCTTCAATACAACAATACAACCAAGGACAGCCCCCCCTTCAATACATATACAGCACCATGGACAGCCACCTTCAATACAATAATACAGACCAAGGACAGCCCCCCTTCAATACAATAATACAGACCAAGGACAGCCACCTTCAATACAATAATACAGACCAAGGACAGCCACCTTCAATACAATAATACAGACCAAGGACAGCCACCTTCAATACAATAATACAGACCAAGGACAGCCCCTTCAATACAATACACACCAAGGACAGCCCCCTTCAATACAACAATACACACCAAGGACAGCCCCCTTCAATACAATAATACACACCAAGGACAGCCCCCTTCAATACAATACACACCAAGGACAGCCCCCTTCAATACAACAATACACACCAAGGACAGCCCCCTTCAATACAACATCACACAGACAGCCCATCAATACAATAATCACACAAGGACAGCCACCCTCAATACAATAATTCAGCACAAGGACAGCCCCCTTCAATACAAAATTCAGCACAAGGACAGCCCACTTCAATACAAATATTCAGCACAAGGACAGCCCCCTTCAATACAATAATCACCAAGGACAGCCCCCTTCAATACAATAATCACACAAGGACAGCCCCCTTCAATACAACAATACACACCAAGGACAGCCCCCTTCAATACAATAATACACACCAAGGACAGCCCCCATCAATACAATACACACCAAGGACAGCCCCCCTTCAATATACAGATATAATACACACCAAGGACAGCCCCCTTCAATACAATATACACACCAAGGACAGCCCCCCTCTCAATACACAAGACAGATCATACACACCAAGGACAGCCCCCCCTTCAATACATATACACACCAAGGACAGCCCCCCTTCAATACAATAATACACACCAAGGACAGCCCCCCCTTCAATACAATAATACACACCAAGGACAGCCCCCTTCAATACAATAATACACACCAAGGACAGCCCCCCTTCAATACAAATATCACACCAAGGACAGCCCCCTTCAATACAATAATACACACCAAGGACAGCCCCCCCTTCAATACAATAATACACACCAAGGACAGCCCCCCTTCAATACAATAATACACACCAAGGACAGCCCCCTTCAATACAATACACACCAAGGACAGCCCCTTCAATCATAAATACACACAAGGACAGCCCCCCATCAATACAACATACACACCAAGGACAGCCCCCCAACTCAATACAAAACAATTACACCACCAAGGACAGCCCCCATCAATACAATACACACCAAGGACAGCCCCCATCAATACAAATACACACCAAGGACAGCCCCCATCAATACAATACACACCAAGGACAGCCCCCATCAATACAATACACACCAAGGACAGCCCCCATCAATACAACAATACACACCAAGGACAGCCCCCATCAATACAAAATACACACCAAGGACAGCCCCCATCAATACAATACACACCAAGGACAGCCCCCATCAATACAACTATACACACCAAGGACAGCCCCCATCAATACAACAATACACACCAAGGACAGCCCCCATCAATACAATACACACCAAGGACAGCCCCATCAATACAACAATACACACCAAGGACAGCCCCCATCAATACAATACACACCAAGGACAGCCCCCATCAATACAACAATACACACCAAGGACAGCCCCCATCAATACAACAATACACACCAAGGACAGCCCCCATCAATACAATACATACACACAAGGACAGCCCCCTTCAAACAAATACACACCAAGGACAGCCCCCTTCAATACAAATACACCAAGGACAGCCACCTCAATCAATAAATACACACCAAGGACAGCCCCTTCAATACAACAATACACACCAAGGACAGCCCCTTCAATACAAATACACACAAGGACACCCCTTCAATCAAATAACACCAAGGACAGCCCCTTCAATACAAATACACACCAAGGACAGCCCCCTTCAATACAATAATACACACCATGGACAGCCCCCTTCAATACATAATACACACATGGACAGCCCCCTTCAATACAATAATACACACCATGGACAGCCCCCTTCAATACAATATCACACCAAGGACAGCCCCTTCAATACAACAATACACACCAAGGACAGCCCCTTCAAAATACAATACACACCAGGACAGCCCCCTTCAATACATAATACACACCAAGGACAGCCCCCTTCAATACAAATACACACAGGACAGCCCCCTTCATACAAAATACACACAAGGACAGCCCCTTCAATACAAATACACACCAAGGACAGCCCCTATCTTATCACAAACAATTCAATACATACACCAAGGACAGCCCCTTCATACAATATACACACAAGGACAGCCCCTTCAATACAAAATACACACAAGGACAGCCCCTTCAATACAAATACACACCAAGGACAGCCCCTTCAATACAAATACACCAAGGACAGCCCCTTCAATCAAAATACACACAATGGACAGCCCTTTACAATGCACAATGCTCAACATAGTCACATGGACGCCCATCTGCATACACTGGAGCCCTTAAACAAACACACAGGACACACCCACTCATACAATAACACACCACACCCCAACAATCACACAAGACAGCCACCTCAATACAAATACACACAAACACCCATTACACAATACACCATGGACAGTCCTCCGTTCAATCAATGACAACAAAGCGTCTGTCAAAATAACGCACACTAGCCAATACAAAACACCTCACACCCCCCTTCCAATTTCCACAACACCCTCAATAAAATTATTCATCTATCTCAAGAGTCGCCTTCGCTTCAATACAATTCACTCCCCCATCTTCCGAAGGACCAGGCAAATCACAATCGAACATACACACTGGATCACACAAACAGTATATGATCACAAGGAAAGTACTTATCACAATTAATACTGACATGACACCTCGGTGTCACAAAACTCATAATATCACAAGGACAGTCCCTTATTAACAAGCTTAATATAATCAACACCAATGTGACAGCAACCTTCAATACATGTATCACAATGCTAAGTACCTGTATCACAATGCTCAAGTGTGTATATCAAATATCTGTGTATTACAAAGCTCAATACATGTATCACAATGCTAAGTACTTGTATCACAATGCTCATAATGTGTACCGCCATACTTTCCATCCTTTGATAACCAGGACCAGGCAAGGTGGACCGTTACACCAGGGAACACAACGTGGATCCACAGACACAGATAATGTGAAATGTTTACGTTATCCAATAACACTGACATCATGGGGGAGTGAGGAGGTAGAGACCTCACAACCAAACACAAACATTGTTCCTTAACACTGAGATCAAAAGAAATCCAAAAACAAGTGTGACTGCCCCGCGTTCAAGCAAACAGGAACCAGAAAGAAAACAAACAAACAAAACAAACAAACAAACAAATAAAAACCGAATCAGAACGTGTCTTTAATACTACCAGACAAAAACAGGCGCAAATTTTCGGCCAACAGGCCTTTGTCAAGCGTAGACGTAAGATCACAAACAAACAAACACCAAATACAAAAATTAGGAGAAAAAAGACTGAAACTTCCAAGTTCCTGCTGCTTCGTCCAGTGGGAGAAAAAGACTAAAATGGC
>CM060310.1:98809221-98849221 GCA_030674185.1 Monoplex corrugatus | reverse complement strand
CAAGATTGTAATCAACATATGGCTGCACTGAAAATATTCTCTAGTGGTTCAAGTTGATACGTTTCTTGTCAAGTTCAGTACGTTGTGTCAATGACATTAGGTCAGCTCCATCTTTGCAGAAATGTGGTGTCCTGCAGGGTTTTCTTGTGGTCCCTATTCTCTTCACAATGGCTTAGCTCCGTTATCAAACACTCAAGAGCACTGTACCACTTCTCTGCTAATGACTCACAACTGCATAGCTCTGCTTTCTCATATTACCATCAACAGACCTGCCACAAACACAAGGGGGGGGGGGGGGGTCCAGAAAGCAGGAACCTGGTGGACATGACAAGGGAGACTAGAAATAGTTAACATATACACTTTCCTGCCACAAGTATCAACAACAAATACTTGCCAGGCTGCTCAATATGTCAACCTTTGTGCCTACCACAAGTGTGAACATCAACCAGTCAAGTCATTCACTGTGTCAACCTTTGTGCCTACCACAAGTGTGAACACCAAAATACAATCTGGCCGCTCACTGTCTACCTATGTACCTACACGTCAAAACAAAAAGAACAAAACAAAACAAAACAAAACAAAAACTGACATACACAGTTCCCTGCCAAAAGCATCAACATAAAACATCAGTCGAGTTGCTCACTATGTCAACCTTTGTGTCTGCACACGAAAACTGACAGCAGTCCTCGAAAGAAGAAGACTCGAACTGAAGCGCTAAAATTGAAACAATACCAAACGTCCTTTTTGACTTACTACACGACCCTTACAATTTCATAATAAGACCAGATTTCCAACCTACACGTCTGCTACAAATTCCAGCATGCCATTGGATTATGTAAAAAGTGTATAGTAAAAAACAAAACTGACAACAGAACCGGTACGATCATGTTTCAAGATCAACAAGCCTTCCCCAATCCACCGACAGGACAGTTAACAGAGAAGGTGAAATCCAAGGCAAAAATGGACAGATAACATCGAGGAACGGAGATGACTGGACTAAGGCCAAACACACAACACATGGAACGAAGCAGTGAAATACCACAGACTGTTTGATTGTACTACAAGATCCAAGAATCACACTGACTGCCATGAAATACTGTGGAATGTCAAAAACAGACTCCTCCTCCAGGAGAGCGTCCCCCCACCTTTTCCCATATCCACCCGCAATATTTGTTTACTCCAGGTGTGACGTTTATTTTTTTCCTTTCTCTCAGAACGTGTTCCTGTCTTTCTATACATTTCCTGTTGATTTTAACAAAGAGTACAGCTATACTACTCTGTGATTTTAGTCACAATCTGTTCTGTCCTTCTGTACATTTCTTATTAATGTTATCACAATCCGTTCTAATCTTTACAATAAAGTTTACACACGTTACTTGTTAATGTTAATCACAGTATGTTCTTGTTCTTACAATAAAGTTTACATACATTACTTGTTAATGTTAATCACAATCTGTTCCTGTCCTTAGAATAAAGTTTACATACATTACTTGTTAATGTTAATCACAATATGTTAGTGTCCTTAGAATAAAGTTTACATAATTATTTGTTTATGTTAATCACAATCTGTTCCTGTCCTTACAATAAAGTTTACATACATTACTTGTTTATGTTAATCACAATATGTTCTTGTCATTACAATAAAGTTTACATACATTACTTGTTAACGTTAATCACAATATGTTCTTGTCTTACAATAAAGTTTACATACATTACTTGTTAATGTTAATCACAATATGTTCTTGTCCTTACATACATGCACAGAGTTATGGCATATGCAATGATTAATCCTTACTGTATTTTGTGAATGATTTGATATGTTGAGTCCTTTTCTTTTTAATTTCTTTCTTTCTTTCTTTTTCTTTCTTTCTTCCTTCTTTCTTTCTTTCTTTCTTTCTTTCCTTCTTTCTCTCTTTCTTTTCTTTCTTTCTTTCTTTCTTTCTTTCTTTTTCAACTATTGTGTTATGATAGATTTGTGAATGTGTACTGTATAGATGTGAGAATGATAAACACGTGGTGTAAGTTCAGTGTGTGTACATTCTAATTTCAAATAGTGGTTTAACGATGAAGTATTGAAATTAATTCATACCATACCTCCTGTAACTATCACGCCACTACAGGTACAACTCCTGTTTTCTCATCTTTACACACACACACACACACACACACACACACACACACACACACACACACACACACACACACACACACACACACACACACACACACACACACATACACACATACCACACACACACGCACGCACAAAACACACACACACACACACACACACACACACACACGCAAGCGCACACACATTCACACACACACACATATACACACACACACACGCACGCACGCACAAAACACACACACACACGCAAGCACATACCACACACACACACACACACACACACACACACACACACACACACAACACTCACACACACGCTTACACATTCACACACACACGCACATGTGTGTGTGTGTATGGGAACAGAACGTTTAGAAGAAAATCAATAATCACTTTCCACACAAATACTGCAGTCCTCAGCTCAGTGCTGTGTTCCACACGGAAACCATATTAGCTTATTAAATACCTCCACTACCACCGTCCTTCTCTAATCACAGACATCCTCTGTCTGTCTCTCTCCTTCTCCCTTTATTATTCTTTGTGTGTGTGTGTGTGTGTGTGTGTTGTGTGTGTGTTTGTGTGTGTGTTTGTGTGTGTGTGTGTGTGTATGTGTGTGTGTGTGTGTGTGTGTGTGTGTGTGTGTGTATGTGTGTGTGTTTGTGTGTGTGTGTATTTGTGTGTGTGTGTGTGTGTGTGTGTGTGTGTATGTGTGTGTGTGTGTGTGTGTGTGTGTGTGTGTGTGTGTGTGTGTGTGTGTGTGTGTTGGTCATTGGTTTAATGTCAATTCACTGAAGTGTGTTTGTGTATACGTGTGCGTGTGTGTTTGTGCGTATGTTTGTGTGTGTGTGTGTGTTTGTGTGTGTTTGTGTGTGTGAGTGAGTGTGTGTGTGTGTGTGTATGTGCTTGCGTGTGTGTGTGTGTTTTGTGCGTGCGTGCGTGTGTGTGTGTGTGTATGTGTGTGTGTGTGTGAATGTGTGTGCGCTTGCGTGTGTGTGTGTGTGTGTGTGTGTGTTTTGTGCGTGCGTGTGTGTATGTGTGTGTGTGTGTGTGTGTGAATGTATGTATGTGTGTGTGTGTGTGTGTGTGAATGTGTGTGTGTGTGTGTGTGTGTGTGTGGTGTGTGTGTGTGTGTGTGTGTGCTGAAAATGATTACTGAGTTCGTTTTAAACGTTCTGGACACGCGTGCGTGTGCGTGTGTGTATGTGTGTGTTGGGGTGTGTGTGTGTGTGTGTGTGTCGATGTGAGTGTGTGTGTTTGTGTGTGTGTGTTTGTATGTGTGTGCGTGTGTGTGTGTGTGTGTTCTCTCTCTCTTTCTCTGTGTGTGTGTGTGTGTGTATGTGTGTGTTTGTATGTATGTGCGTATGTGTGTCTTGTGTGTGTGTGTGTGTGTGTGTGTGTGTGTGTGTGTGTGTGTGTGTATGGGAAGTGATTATTGATTTTGCTGTAAACGTTCGTTAACACACGCACACAATGTGTGTGTGTGTGTACGTGTGTGTGTCTGAATGGTGTGTGTGTGTGTGTGTGTGTGTCTGTGTGTTGTGTGTGTGTGTGTGTGTGTGTGTGTGTGTTGTGTGTGTGTGTGTGTGTGTGTGTGTGTGTGTGTGTGTGTGTACAGGAAATGATTATTGATTTTGCTCTAAACATTTTGTTTACACGCAGGGTGTGAGTGTGAGAGTGTGAGTGTGTGTGTGTGTGTGTGTGTGTGTGTGTGTGTGTGTGTGTGTGTGTGTGTGTGTGTGTGTGCGTGTGGTGTGTGTGTGTGCATGTGTGTTGTGTGTGTCTGTGTCTGTGTGTTTGTGTGTGTGTGTGTGTTTGTATGTGTGTTGTGTGTGTGTGTGTGTGTGTGTGTCTGTGTTTGTGTGTGTGTGTGTTTGTATGTGTGTGCGTGTGTGTGTGTGTGCGTCTCTCTCTCTCTGTCTGTGAGTGGTGTGTGTGTTGTGTGTGTGTGTGTGTGTGTGTGTGTGTGTGTGTGTGTGTGTGGTGTGTGTGTGTGTGTGTGTGCGTGTGTGGTGTGTGTGTGTGTGTGTGCTGTGTGTTTGTATGTGTGTGTGTTTGTATGTGTGTGCGTGTGTGTGTGTTGTGTGCGTCTCTCTGTCTGTCTGTCTGTGAGTGTGTGTGTGTGTGTGTGTGTGTGTGTGTGTGTGTGTGTGTGTGTGTGTGTGTGTGTGTGTAGGAAATGATTATTGATTTTGCTCTAAACATTTTGTTCACACGCAGGGTGTGTGTGCGTGTGTGTATGTGTGTGTGTGTGTTGTGTGGCGCGCGCGCGCGCGTTCTCTCTTCTCTCTCTCTCTCTCTCTTCTGTATGCTAAAAGTGATTATTGATTTTGTTCTAAGCGTTCTGTTCACAGGCGTCTACAACAGTAAGACAAAACACTATGTCGGCATTATCACACAAGTCTTTTGCTACGTCTGGCAGGCTGTCTGTCTCTGTCTGTCTTTTGAAACACACAGAAAATCTTTCTTTAATCTGTCTCTCTGTTTCGTGCAGGCAGATAGAGACAGGTGAGAGAAAATGAGAATGAAAGAGAGAGTGAGAAAAGAGAGGAGAAAAAGACAAAAAGGAGGGGGAGGGAAGAGAAAGAGGAAGATGAAGAGAAAGACAGACAGGAGAGAGAGAGAGGAGAGAGAGAGAGAGAGAGAGAGAGAAAAAAGAGAGAGAGAGAGAGACAGAGATCAGAACTTAGGATAAGTCATATTACAGACAGACCACGAACGATCAACAGTGGACAGAGTGACAGTGCTTCAAACGACAGACATCAAGACAGAGACAGAACTTCAAAGACAGACATCAAGACAGACAGATCTTCAAAAGACAGACATCAAGACACAGACAGTTCACAGACAGACATCAAGACAGAGTACAGACTTCACAAGACAGACATCAAGACAGAGACAGAACTTCACAAGACAGACATCAAGACACAGACAGCTTCAAAGACAGACATCAAGACAGAGACAGATCTTCACAAGACAGACATCAAGACAGAGACAGAACTTCACAAGACAGACATCAAGACACAGACAGCTTCAGAAGACAGACATCAAGACAAGACAGAACTTCAAAGACAGACATCAAGACCAGACAGCTTCAAAGACAGACATCAAGACAGAGACAGAACTTCACAAGACAGACATCAAGACACAGACAGCTTCAGAAGACAGACATCAAGACAGAGACAGAACTTCATAAGACAGACATCAAGACAAGACAGCTTCAAAGACAGACATCAAGACAGAGACAGACTTCACAAGACAGACATCAAGACAGACAGACTTCAAAGACAGACATCAAGACAGAGACAGAACTTCACAAGACAGACATCAAGACAGAGACAGACTTCATAAGACAGACATCAAGACAGAGACAGAACTTCACAAGACAGACATCAAGACAGAGACAGACTTCACAAGACAGACATCAAGACAGAGACAGAACTTCACAAGACAGACATCAAGACAGAGACAGAACTTCACAAGACAGACATCAAGACAGAGACAGAACTTCACAAGACAGACATCAAGACAGAGACAGAGCTTCACAAGACAGACATCAAGACAGAGACAGAACTTCACAAGACAGACATCAAGACAGAGACAGAACTTCACAAGACAGACATCAAGGACAGAGACAGAACTTCACAAGACAGACATCAAGACAAAGACTTCAAAGACAGACATCAGACAAGCTTCACAAGACAGACATCAAGACAGAGACAGAACTTCACAAGACAGACATCAAGACAGAGACAGAACTTCACAAGACAGACATCAAGACAGAGACAGAACTTCAGCAAGACAGACATCAAGACAGAGACAGAATTCACAAGACAGACATCAAGACAAGAGACTTCACAAGACAGACATCAAGACAGAGACAGAACTTCACAAGACAGACATCAAGACAGAGACAGAACTTCACAAGACAGATCATCAAGACTCAGAAGACAGAACAGCATTCAAAGACAGACATCAAGACAGAGACAGAACTTCACAAGACAGACATCAAGACAAAGACAGAAACTTCACAGAACAGACATTCAAGACAAAGACAGAACTTCACAAGACAGACATCAAGACAGAGACAGAACTTCATAAGACAGACATCAAGACAAGCAGCTTCATAAGACAGACATCAAGACAGACAGCTTCATGAAGACAGACATCAAGACAGAGACAGAACTTCACAAGACAGACATCAAGACAAGACAGACTTCATAAGACAGACATCAAGACAAGACAGCTTCATAAGACAGACATCAAGACAGAGACAGACTTCATAAGACAGACATCAAGACACAGACAGCTTCATAAGACAGACATCAAGACACAGACAGCTTCATAAGACAGACATCAAGACAGAGACAGACTTCATCAAGACAGACATCAAGACAAGACAGCTTCATAAGACAGACATCAAACAAGACAGCTTCAAGACAGACATCAGACAGGAAGCTTCATAAGACAGACATCAAGACAGAGACAGAACTTCATAAGACAGACATCAAGACACAGACAGCTTCATAAGACAGACATCAAGACACAGACAGCTTCATAAGACAGACATCAAGACAGAGACAGAACTTCATAAGACAGACATCAAGACACAGACAGCTTCATAAGACAGACATCAAGACACAGACAGCTTCACAAGACAGACATCAAGACAGAGACAGCTTCACTAAGACAGACATCAAGCAGACAGCTTCAAGACAGATCAGACACTTCAAAGACAGACATCAAGACAGAGACAGCTTCATAAGACAGACATCAAGACACAGACAGCTTCATAAGACAGACATCAAGACACGAGACAGAACTCATCAAGACAGACATCAAGACACAGACAGCTTCATAAGACAGACATCAAGACACAGACAGCTTCATAAGACAGACATCAAGACAAGACAGCTTCATAAGACAGACATCAAGACAGAGACAGCTTCATAAGACAGACATCAAGACACAGACAGCTTCAGAAGACAGACATCAAGACAGAGACAGAGCTTCACAAGACAGACATCAAGACAGAGACAGCTTCACAAGACAGACATCAAGACACAGACAGAACTTCATAAGACAGACATCAAGACACAGACAGCTTCACAAGACAGACATCAAGACAGAGACAGAGCTTCACAAGACAGACATCAAGACAGAGACAGCTTCACAAGACAGACATCAAGACACAGACAGCTTCATAAGACAGACATCAAGACACAGACAGCTTCATAAGACAGACATCAAGACAGAGACAGCTTCATAAGACAGACATCAAGACAAAGACAGAGCTTCATAAGACAGACATCAAGACAGAGACAGCTTCATAAGACAGACATCAAGACAGAGACAGAACTTCACAAGACAGACATCAAGACAGAGACAGAACTTCACAAGACAGACATAGACACAGACAGCTTCAGAAGACAGACATCAAGACACAGACAGCTTCATAAGACAGACATCAAGACAGAGACAGCTTCATAAGACAGACATCAAGACACAGACAGCTTCAGAAGACAGACATCAAGACACAGACAGCTTCAGAAGACAGACATCAAGACAGAGACAGAACTTCACAAGACAGACATCAAGACAGAGACAGAACTTCACAAGACAGACATAGACACAGACAGCTTCATAAGACAGACATCAAGACACAGACAGCTTCAGAAGACAGACATCAAGACAGAGACAGAACTTCACAAGACAGACATCAAGACACAGACAGCTTCATAAGACAGACATCAAGACACAGACAGCTTCAGAAGACAGACATCAAGACAGACAGCTTCATAAGACAGACATCAAGACAGAGACAGAACTTCACAAGACAGACATCAAGACAGACAGCTTCAGAAGACAGACATCAAGACACAGACAGCTTCAGAAGACAGACATCAAGACAGACAGCTTCATAAGACAGACATCAAGACACAGACAGCTTCATAAGACAGACATCAAGACACAGACAGCTTCACAAGACAGACATCAAGACACAGACAGCTTCACAAGACAGACATCAAGACAGAGACAGCTTCAGAAGACAGACATCAAGACACAGACAGTTTCAGAAGACAGACATCAAGACAGAGACAGCTTCATAAGACAGACATCAAGACACAGACAGCTTCAGAAGACAGACATCAAGACACAGACAGCTTCAGAAGACAGACATCAAGACAGAGACAGAACTTCATAAGACAGACATCAAGACACAGACAGCTTCAGAAGACAGACATCAAGACACAGACAGCTTCACAAGACAGACATCAAGACACAGACAGCTTCACAAGACAGACATCAAGACACAGACAGCTTCAGAAGACAGACATCAAGACACAGACAGCTTCAGAAGACAGACATCAAGACACAGACAGAACTTCAGAAGACAGACATCAAGACAGAGACAGAACTTCAGAAGACAGACATCAAGACACAGACAGCTTCAGAAGACAGACACCAAGACACAGACAGCTTCAGAAGACAGACATCAAGACACAGACAGCTTCAGAAAACAATAACAACACAGAACACAATCAAGTTCTTCTTTTATCCAACAACACAGAACACAGTCAAGCCATGTCAACTGTCCTCCTTTCAGTCTAACAACACAGAACACAGTCAAGCCATGTGAAACGTCCTCCTTTTAGTCCAACAACACAGAACACAGTCAAGCCATGTCAACTGTCCTCCTTTCAGTCTAACAACACAGAACACAGTCAAGCCATGTCAACTGTTCTCCTTTTAGTCCAACAACACAGAACACAGTCAAGCCATGTCAACTGTCCTCCTTTCAGTCTAACAACATAGAACACAGTCAAGCCATGTGAAACGTCTTCCTTTTAGTCCAACAACACAGAACACAGTCAAGCCATGTCAACTGTCCTCCTTTCAGTCTAACAACACAGAACACAGTCAAGCCATGTGAAACGTCCTCCTTTTAGTCCAACAACACAGAACACAGTCAAGCCATGTCAACTGTCCTCCTTTCAGTCTAACAACACAGAACACAGTCAAGCCATGTCAACTGTTCTCCTTTTAGTCCAACAACACAGAACACAGTCAAGCCATGTCAACTGTCCTCCTTTCAGTCTAACAACATAGAACACAGTCAAGCCATGTGAAACGTCTTCCTTTTAGTCCAACAACACAGAACACAGTCAAGCCATGTCAACTGTCCTCCTTTCAGTCTAACAACACAGAACACAGTCAAGCCATGTCAACTGTTCTCCTTTTAGTCCAACAACCCAGAACACAGTCAAGCCATGTCAACTGTCCTCCTTTTAGTCCAACAACACAGAACACAGTCAAGCCATGTCAACTGTTCTCCTTTTAGTCCAACAACACAGAACACAGTCAAGCCATGTCAACTGTTCTCCTTTTAGTCCAACAACACAGAACACAGTCAAGCCATGTCAACTGTTCTCCTTTTAGTCCAACAACACAGAACACAGTCAAGCCATGTCAACTGTCCTCCTTTTAGTCCAACAACACAGAACACAGTCAAGCCATGTCAACTGTTCTCCTTTTAGTCCAACAACACAGAACACAGTCAAACTCTTCCTTATAGTCTATCGACACAGAACACGTTTTAGTCTAACACCACAGAACACCTTTCAGTCAAACACACAGAACACCTTTTAGTCTAACACACAGAACACCTTTTAGTCTAACACACAGAACACCTTTTAGTCTAACACACAGAACACCTTTTAGTCTAACACACAGAACACCTTTCAGTCTAACACACAGAACACCTTTTAGTCTAACACACAGAACACCTTTTAGTCTAACAACACAGAACACCTTTTAGTCTAATACACAGAACACCTTTTAGTCTAACACACAGAACACCTTTTAGTCTATCGACACAGAAACCTTTTAGTCTAACACACAGAACACCTTTTAGTCTATCGACACAGAACACCTTTTAGTCTAACACACAGAACACCTTTTAGTCTAACACACAGAACACCTTTTAGTCTAACACACAGAACACCTTTCAGTCTAAGCATGTCAACATTCTTCCCTTTAGTTTAATAACACAGAACACAGTCACGCCATGTCAACTGGCCTACTTTTAATCTAACAACACAGAATACAGTCAAGCCACGTCAATTTTCTTCCTTTTAATCTAACAACATAGAACACCGTCAAACCCTACCAACTTTCTTCCATGTAGTCTAACAACACAGAACACCGTCAAACCCTATCAACTTTCTTCCTTTTAGTCTAAAAACACAGAAGACAGTCAGACCATGTCAATTGTCCTCCTTTCCGCCTATCTGTTCCTTCTTCCTATATTTTTTTCCCTTGCACCTGTACAAGAACGGAATCGATAATACCATTTCTTTTGACACTGTATATACTAATTGTATATTTGTCATCATCTGTTTGTTTTCACATGGCGGGTACAATTTGTCATAGAAACACACATAGTACATACACATAGACACACAAACACACACATACACGCATACATAAACACGCATGCGTACATAAACACACACACATACACATACATGCACACACATACACTCACACACACATATGCACACACACACACATATGCACACACACATACACACACTCACACACACACACACACACACACACACACACACACACACACAACACACACACACACAATACACACACACACACACACAACAACACAATACAAAACAAACACACACACACACAACACAACACAACACAACACACACACACACTCTTTCTCTCTCTCTCTCTCTCTCACACACACACACCACACACACACACACACACACACACAACACAAGCAGGCACACACACACAAGCAGGCACACACACACACAAGCAGGCACACACACACACACACACACACCACACAACACACCAAAGCAGGCACAAACACACACACACACACACACACACAACTCTCTCTCTCTCACACACACAAACACAAGCAGGCACACACCACACACACACACACACACACACACACACACACGCACGCACGCACGCACACACACACACACACACACACACCAAGCCTTCAGTCCACCCTTCTCCATCCCCTCAGTAGGACCAGGATCAGCACATTGCAGGTCCCCCGAAGTTTCCTCAGCACAACTCAATTTTAGCCACCATCGATTATGTCCCTTTTCTACCCATTACACGCTGACAGATTTCAATCACTCACACACACACACACACACACCACACACACACACACACACACACACACACACACACACACACACACACACACACACACACACACTCACTCACTCACTCACTTACTCTCGCTCAGTCACGCACACACACACACACACATATACAAACACACGCACGCGCACACACTCACACATACAAAACACACACACACACACACCCTCACTCACTCACTCACTCTCATTCAGTCACACACACTTATACACACACACACACACACACACTTATACACACACACACACACACACACACTTATACACACACACACATACACACACACATTCACTCACTCACTCACTCATTTACTCTCAGTCACACATACACACACACACACACACACACAACAAACATACGCACGCGCACACACACATACACACACACACTCACACACACATACACACACACTTATACACACACACACATACACACACATACACAACATTACACACACACTACATGCACACACATACACACTATATAGACAATACACACACACACACACACACACACACACACACACACACACACACACACACACCACATACAACACACATAAAAACACACAGGTGTAAGCAAGTGAGGGAGAGACAGAGTAAATGACTGATGGGGAGAGAGAGAGAGAGAGAGAGAGAGAGAGAGAGACAAGAAGAGAAGAGACAGAAAACAGACAGAGACAGAGAGACAGAGAAAAAAGAGAGGGAAAGGAGAGAGAGAGGGAGAGAGAGACAGAGAAGAAAAGAGAGAGAAAGGAGAGAGAGTGAGAGAGAGAGAGGGAGAGAGCCGACAGAGACAGAGAGACAGACAGACAGAGAGAGAGAGAAGAGAGAGAAGAAAGAGAGAGAGAGAGAGAGAGGAGGGAGAGAGACCGACAGACAGACAGACAGAGAGAGAAGAGAGAGAAGAAAGAGAGAGAGAGCACTAACTTTCTCCTCCCCCCTCCTGAACCAATTTCGCTCCTCTAACCCTTCCTCATTGGAATTCCAAATCGCTGAATACTGTTTTGTATTCAGAACACTTTGCCTCTAATGCACACAATTCAGCTGTGTCCATCATTATTCATAAACTCCCCCTGTTGTGTGTGTGTGTGTGTGTGTGTGTGTGTGTGTGTGTGTGTGTGTGTGTGTGTGTGTGTGTGTGTGAGTGAGAGAGAGAGGGAGAGAGAGAGAAAGAGAGAGAGAGAGAGTGTGTGTGTGTGAGTGAGACAAGAGTGTGAGTGTGTATGTGTGTGTGAGTGTGTGTGTGTGTGTGGTGTATGTGAGAGAGAGAGAGAGGAGTGTGTGTGTGTGTATGAGTATGTGTGTGAGAGAGAGTGTGTTTATGTGTGTGTAAGTGAGAGAGAGAGAGTGAGAGAGAGAGAGGGAGAGAGAGAGAAAGAGAAAGAGAGAGTGTGTGTGTGTGTGTGTGTGTGGTGAGAGAGAGAGGGAGAGAGAGAAAGAGAAAGAGAGAGAGTGTGTGTGTAGTGAGTGAGGAGAGAGAGAGGGAGAGAGAAAAGAGAAAGAGAGAGTGTGTGTGTGTGTGTGAGAGAGAGAGAGAGCGAGAGAGAGAGAGAGAAAGAGAAAGAGAGAGAGAGAGAGAGAAAAGAGAGAGAGAGTGTGTGTTTGTGGTCGTGTGTGTGTGTGTGTGTGGTGTGTGGTGTGGTGTGTATGTGTGTGTGTGTGTGTGTGTGTGTGTGTGTGTTATCCTGCTTTCTGTTCCTGTCAAACCGCCTCATCGGCAGTAGCCTCACGTCGTTCAGTCTCCACAACACTTCATCATACTCAGCTTTATTCAATCCCAGGGCTGTGAGTTCACACACATCCATCACTGAAAGACGCAGAAAACCCACCCACTGGAGGACATCCTGCCATTCTACCCGATCACTTCAAGGATATTATACAGATAAACACCCAGTGATATTGAACAGTCGGACAACCTGCTATTCTTCCCATTCATTTCAGTGATATTGAACAGTTGGACAACTTGCCATTCTGCCAGATCATTTCTGTGATATTAGATAGGTGGACAACCTGCCATTCTGCCAGATCATTTCAGTGATATTAGATAGGTGGACAACCTGCCATTCTGCCAGATCATTTCAGTGATATTAGATAGGTGGACAACTTGTCCCTTCTGCCAGATCATTTCAGTGATATTAAATAGTTGGACAACCTGCCATTCTGCCTTATCATTTAAGTGAAACAGTTGGACAACCTGCCATTCTGCCAGATCATTTCAGTGATAGTAAATAGTTGGACACCTGCCATTCTTCCCGATCATTTCAGTGGTATTAAATAGTTGGACACCATGCCATTCTTCCTGAACATTTCAGTGATATTGAACAGTTGAACAACTGCCATTCTTCTCATTCGTTTCAGTGATATCAGATAGTTGGACAACCTCCCATTCTTCCCCATCATTTCAGTGATATTAAAGTTGGACAACCTGCTATTCTTCCCGACCATTTCAGTGATATCAGATAGTTGGACAACGTGCTATTCTTTCTGACCATTTCAGTGACACTGAATAGTTGGACGATCTGTCACTCTTCCTGGTCATTTCAGTGATATTAAACAGTTGGATACCCCGCTATTCTTCCCGATCATTTCAGTGATATTAGACAGTTGGATACCCCGCTATTCTTCCCGATCATTTCAGTGATATTAGATAGTTGGACAACCTGCTATTCTTTCTGACCATTTCAGTGATATTAGATAGTAGGACAACCTGCTATTCTACCAGATCATTTCAGTGATATTAAACAGTTGGACAACCTGCTATTCTACCAGATCATTTCAGTGATATTAGATAGTAGGACAACCTGCTATTCTTTCTGACCATTTCAGTGATATCAGATAGTTGGACAACCTTTCATTCTGACCAATCATTTCAGTGATATCAGAGAGTTGGACAACGTGCTATTCTTCCCGACCATTTCAGTGATATCAGATAGTTGGACAACCTGCTATTCTTTCTGACCATTTCAATGATACTGAATAGTTGAACGATCTGTCATTCTTCCTGGTCATTTCAGTGATATTAAATAATTGGATACCCCGCTATTCTTCCCGATCATTTCAGTGATATCAAATAGTTGGACAATCTGCTATTCTTCCCGATTATTTCAGTGATATCAAAAAGTTGGACAATCTGCTATTCTTCCCGATCATTTCAGTGATATCAAATAGTTGGACAATCTGCTATTCTTCCCGATCATTTCAGTGATATCAAAAAGTTGGACAATCTGCTATTCTTCCCGATCATTTCAGTGATATCAAATAGTTGGACAATCTGCTATTCTTCCCGATCATTTCAGTGATATCAAATAGTTGGACAATCTGCTATTCTTCCCGATCATTTCAGTGATATTGAACAGTTGGACACCATGCCATTCTTGCCGATCATTTCGCTTATATCATTTTCTACTCTCATTGCTGCTGTTTGTTCTCCGTACATACTCCTTATTCGTCAGAACTTTTCTATCAACATTGTTACTCCACCTGTTGATCAATTCTTTGTGTCTTACCCCATCAAAATCCTTTTTCAACTCAACTGATTCTTTGTGTCTTACCCCATCAAAATCCTTTTTCAACTCAACTGATTCTTTGTGTCGTACCCCATCAAAATGTCTTACTCCATCAAACTGTCTTACCCCATCAAAATGTCTTACCCCATCAAAATCCTTTTTCCACTCAACTGATCTTTCTATGACAGTTCTTTGGATATATATATATACATATGGCATTAGTAGTTCCTTTCTCTTCAACAAATCAGCATCGTTCTTCTGCTATTTCTGGTTTGATTCTACATGTACTCTTCGTCCTCATCATGATTATAATGAATAGAATCTTTGTCACATGACTCATCAGGCTGATTGTACGATGGAGTTTGCTTTCTACAGCCTCTGCTTTCTTCGGAAGCGCAATAAAAATTAACATTGCCATAGCTGTGGGGATTTTTTCGACGTCATAAATTTCATTTAGGGGGGCTGTTACTTGTTCAATACCAAATTCATCTAGAGCCTCAATCATTTCTACAGTAAGTTTGCTTGATTCTGGGGCTTTTCCCTGTCTCATCTTTTTTATCGCTGCTCTAACTTCATCTTTCATTATTGTAGATCCTGGAAGGTTCTTTGTAAAAGTGTGTTCTTCCTTTCTGTCATCGTCAGAAAGTTTTCAATGTACTCTCCCTATCCATCTAGTATTTTGACTATTTCAATAACAATCGTGCCGCGTTTTGATTTTAAGACACCGGTTGATGTGCATATGTTTTTCCTGCGAGCAGTTTCTTCCACACTTCTGTACATAAACTTAGAGTCTGTTTCGTATCAGTCTTCTATTTCTTTGCACTTTGTTTATAGCCAAGTGCCCTTTGCCTTGCCATTCTGTCCGATCATTTCAGTGATACTAAATAGTAAAACACACTGACATTCTGCCCAATCATTTCACCGCCACCACGAACGACAGCAAAACACACACACACACACACACACACACACACACACACACACACACACACACACACACACACACACACACACACACACTGACCTAAGCCCGCGAGTTTCTTGTCATGGTGAGCGATCTTGACCTCCTCGTAAGGTCGAAGGTTATCATCGGAGTGAAAGTCATCCTCATCCGAGCTACTGCACGACTGGTGACCAGGGCGTGGTTTGGGGCGTTGTCGCCGCCCTCCGGACCTACCCCGGGCCTGGGGCGGGCGGCGGGCAGGGTTGAGGGGTCCATGGCTGGTGCAGGGGTGGAGGGGGTGGAAGGATGGGGGTGGGGTAAATCAGAGCATCCCTGACGTCACGGTGTGGAGATGGGCGTGGTCTGAAACAGAAAAGACAGTGGCGGTGAGAAAGACTGTCATTGTTCCTGCTGAACTAGTTCTCTTCCCTTCCAGTCCCTAGATCACGACAATCACACAAGGCATGCATACCTACACAGAGGTGACACTGTTTAATCTACCACTGACGACTAATGCATTGCATCATCAACGTCAGAAGGGTGACACTGATAAATCTATAGCATCACCAGGTGACACTGATAAATCTATAGCATCGCCAGGTGACAATGATAAATCTATAGCATCACCAGGTGACACTGATAAATCTATAGCATCACCAGGTGACACTGATAAATCTATAGCATTACCAGTTGACACTGATAAATCTATAGCATCACCAGGTGACACTGATAAATCTATAGCATCACCAGGTGACACTGATAAATCTATAGCATTACCAGTTGACACTGATAAATCTATAGCATTACCAGGTGACACTGATAAATCTATAGCATCACCAGGTGACACTGATAAATATATAGCATCACCAGGTGACACTGATAAATCTATAGCATTACCAGGTGACACTGATAAATCTATAGCATTACCAGGTGACACTGAAAAATCTATAGCATCACCAGGTGACACTGATAAATCTATAGCATCACCAGGTGACACTGATAAATCTATAGCATTACCAGGTGACACTGATAAATCTATAGCATTACCAGGTGACACTGATAAATCTATAGCATTACCAGGTGACACTGATAAATCTATAGCATTACCAGGTGACACTGATAAATCTATAGCATTACCAGGTGACACTGATAAATCTATAGCATCACCAGGTGACAATGATAAATCTATAGCATTACCAGGTGACACTAATAAATCTATAGCATTACCAGGTGACACTGATAAATCTATAGCATTACCAGGTGACACTGATAAATCTATAGCATCACCAGGTGACAATGATAAAAACTATAGCATTACCAGGTGACACTGATAAATCTATAGCATTACCAGGTGACACTGATAAATCTATAGCATCGCCAGGTGACACTGATAAATCTATAGCATTACCAGGTGACACTGATAAATCTATAGCATCACCAGGTGACACTGATAAATCTATAGCATCACCAGGTGACACTGATAAATCTATAGCATCACCAGGTGACAATGATAAATCTATAGCATTACCAGGTGACACTGATAAATCTATAGCATTACCAGGTGACACTGATAAATCTATAGCATCACCAGGTGACACTGATAAATCTATAGCATTACCAGGTGACACTGATAAATCTATAGCATTACCAGGTGACACTGATAAATCTATAGCATTACCAGGTGACACTGATAAATCTATAGCATTACCAGGTGACACTGATAAATCTATAGCATCGCCAGGTGACACTAATAAATCTATAGCATTACCAGGTGACACTGATAAATCTATAGCATCACCAGGTGACACTGATAAATCTATAGCATCACCAGGTGACACTGATAAATCTATAGCATCACCAGGTGACAATGATAAATCTATAGCATCACCAGGTGACAATGATAAATCTATAGCATTACCAGGTGACACTGATAAATCTATAGCATCACCAGGTGACAATGATAAATCTATAGCATTACCAGGTGACACTGATAAATCTATAGCATTACCAGGTGACACTGATAAATCTATAGCATCGCCAGGTGACACTGATAAATCTATAGCATTACCAGGTGACACTGATAAATCTATAGCATCACCAGGTGACACTGATAAATCTATAGCATCACCAGGTGACACTGATAAATCTATAGCATCACCAGGTGACAATGATAAATCTATAGCATCACCAGGTGACAATGATAAATCTATAGCATCACCAGGTGACACTGATAAATCTATAGCATCACCAGGTGACAATGATAAATCTATAGCATCACCAGGTGACACTGATAAATCTATAGCATTACCAGGTGACACTGATAAATCTATAGCATTACCAGGTGACAATGATAAATCTATAGCATCACCAGGTGACACTGATAAATCTATAGCATTACCAGGTGACACTGATAAATCTATAGCATCACCAGGTGACACTGATAAATCTATAGCATTACCAGGTGACACTGATAAATCTATAGCATCTCCAGGTGACACTGATAAATCTATAGCATTACCAGGTGACACTGATAAATCTATAGCATTACCAGGTGACACTGATAAATCTATAGCATCACCAGGTGACACTGATAAATCTATAGCATCACCAGGTGACACTGATAAATCTATAGCATTACCAGGTGACACTGATAAATCTATAGGATTACCAGGTGACACTGATAAATCTATAGCATCACCAGGTGACACTGATAAATCTATAGCATCACCAGGTGACACTGATAAATCTATAGCATCACCAGGTGACACTGATAAATCTATAGCATCACCAGGTGACACTGATAAATCTATAGCATCACCAGGTGACACTGATAAATCTATAGCATCGCCAGGTGACAATGATAAATCTATAGCATTACCAGGTGACACTGATAAATCTATAGCATCGCCAGGTGACAATGATAAATCTACAACATCATATCACATCACCAACACCAGAAAGGTGACACAGACCTACAACATCACATCACCAACATCAGAAAGGTGACACTGGTTAATCTGTAATGTAACTACCACCATATCACCAATACCCTCCTTCACTCACACACACACACACACACACACACACACACACACACACACACACACACACATACACACACACACGCGCACACACACACATACACAAACACACACACTCACACACACACACACACACACACACACAAACACTAGCTGTTCGCTGCCTATCCTAATGCCCCAGTCATTCTGCTCGTGCCAGTTTAAAATAGGTCTCCTTCTCTCCCCATCCCCCCGCCCCCTATTCTAGGACTTGTCAGCACATAAGATTTTGGGCAGGTTTAAGGAGTTTACTGGATAACTGCAGGCACAGACAGACAGACAGACAGACAGACAGAGACACATGTGCTCTCTGGTGTGACCTGTGTCTTCCGTCAACTGATAAATAATGTGAGATCAAATGTGACGGCTGTCAATAGGAAAGAACACTTTCTAATGTGATAAGCACTACCCCCGAATCAGACATTGTCAATCCATCAGTAATGGATTCATACCATGTTGCAGGAGACACATGATGATAAATGTCCTCGTCTGATACATGTTTTCTTTGGGGTCCAATGTCTTGTGTCTGTCCTCGCAGTCAGTGACATATACGTGGACATACCGCACAACATGATGTGATTTGCCGTTTTTTGTGTGTGTCCACCCCCCCCCCCCCCCCCACTTCCCTTTTTTATCTTTACGAGATGGGAGGAGCGCGGAGGATTCAAGATGACTTGGAGAATCAATCATACTCATTGACATTCATACATCAATTACAGTTTATCAGGAACAACATATTTTACTACTGCCAAGCATCCATCCATAAACGGCCCATGAATATTTATTCATCTAAGTGTACAAAGCATTAGGCGTTTATCTAGACCATTAGGAATTAGTCTAGAATATCATAGGTTATCTACAGTATTAGGGGTTTATCTAGAATATTAGAGGTTATCTACAGTATTAGGGGTTTGTCTAGAATATCATAGGTTATCTACAGTATTAGGGGTTTATCTAGAATATTATAGGTTATCTACAGTATTAGGGGTTTATCTAGAATATTATAGGTTATCTAGAGCATTAGGAGTTATCTAGAATATTAGAGGTTATCTACAGTATTAGGGTTTATCTAGAATATTAGAGGTTATCTACAGTATTAGGGGTTTGTCTAGAATATCATAGGTTATCTACAGTATTAGGGGTTTATCTAGAATATCATAGGTTATCTACAGTATTAGGGGTTTATCTAGAATATTATAGGTTATCTACAGTATTAGGGGTTTATCTAGAATATTATAGGTTATCTACAGTATTAGGGGTTTATCTAGAATATTATAGGTTATCTACAGTATTAGGGGTTTATCTAGAATATTATAGGTTATCTACAGTATTAGGGGTTTATCTAGAATATTATAGGTTATCTACAGTATTAGGGGTTTATCTAGAATATTATAGGTTATCTACAGTATTAGGGGTTTATCTAGAATATTATAGGTTATCTACAGATTAGGGGTTTATCTAGAATATTATAGGTTATCTACAGTATTAGGGGTTTATCTAGAATATTATAGGTTATCTACAGTATTAGGGGTTTATCTAGAATATTAAGGTTATCTACAGTATTAGGGGTTTATCTAGAATATTATAGGTTATCTACAGTATTAGGGGTTTATCTAGAATATTATAGATTATCTAGAGCATTAGGAGTTATCTAGAATATTAGAGGTTATCTACAGTATTAGGGGTTTATCTAGAATATTATAGATTATCTAAGCATTAGGAGTTTGTCTAGAATATCATAGTTATCTACAGTATTAGGGTTTATCTAGAATATTAGAGGTTATCTACAGTATTAGGGGTTTGTCTAGAATATTATAGGTTATCTATAGTATTAGGGGTTTATCTAGAATATTATAGGTATCTACAGTATTGGGGTTTAGTCTAGAATATTAGAGGTCATCTACAGTATAGGGGTTTATCTAGAATATTATAGGTTATCTACAGTACTAGGGGTTTATCTAGAATATATAGGTTATCTACAGTATTAGGGGTTTATCTAGAATATTATAGTTATCTACAGTATTAGGGTTTATCTAGAATTTAGAGGTCATCTACAGTATTAGGGGTTTATCTAGAATATATAGGTTATCTACAGTATTAGGGTTTATCTAGAATATTATAGGTTATCTACAGTATTAGGGGTTTATCTAGAATATTATAGGTCATCTACAGTACTAGGGGTTTATCTAGAATATTATAGGTTATCTACAGTATTAGGGGTTTATCTAGAATATTATAGGTCATCTACAGTATTAGGGGTTTATCTAGAATATTATAGGTTATCTACAGTATTAGGGGTTTATCTAGAATATTATAGGTTCATCTACAGTATTAGGGGTTTATCTAGAATATTATAGGTCATCTACAGTATTAGGGGTTTATCTAGAATATTATAGGTTATCTACAGTATTAGGGGTTTATCTAGAATATTATAGGTTATCTACAGTATTAGGGGTTTATCTAAAGCACAAGGGTTTGTCTAGAATATTATAGGTTATCTACAGTATTAGGGTTTATCTAGAATATTATAGGTTATCTACAGTATTGGGGGTTTATCTAGAATATTAGAGGTTATCTACAGTATTAGGGGTTTATCTAGAATATTAGAGGTTATCTACAGTATTGGGGTTTGTCTAGAATATTAGAGGTTATCTACAGTATTGTGGGGTTTATCTAGAATATTAGAGGTTATCTACAGTATTGGGGTTTGTCTAGAATACTAGAGTTATCTACAGTACTAGGGGTTTATCTAGAATATTAGAGGTTATCTGCAGTATTGGGGTTTATCTACAGCATAATGGGTTTGTCTAGAGCCAAAAGAAATCAGTGCAGACCGCCACCTTCCACATGACCAACGTCAGCGGTTTGTGGGTGTACGAAGCAGCACAGAAAACTCCAGACCGGTGTGAACGGAGAAGAGTTATCGAGGCGGCTGCTGCAGTGGCTACCATCGAACCCGATGACGCTGACAGTGAGATGTGACAAGACCATTAGGGCCTATCTAGAATATTAGCTACAGATAGAGTGTTTATCATACCATGAGGAGTTTATCTAGAGAATTAAATGTTTATCTATAGCATTAGGGGTTTATCTAGAAATATGCCTTTATCTATAGCATTAGGGGCCTATCTAGAATATTAGCTACAGGATAGAGTGTTTATCTTATACCATGAGGAGTTTATCTAGAGAATTAAGTGTTTATCTATAGCAGTTTATCTAGAGAATTAAGTGTTTATCTATAGCACTTTATCTAGAGAATTAAGTGTTTATCTATAGCACTTTATCTAGAGAATTAAGTGTTTATCTATAGCACTTTATCTAGAGAATTAAGTGTTTATCTATAGCACTTTATCTAGAGAATTAAGTGTTTATCTATAGCACTTTATCTAGAGAATTAAGTGTTTATCTATAGCACTTTATCTAGAGAATTAAGTGTTTATCTATAGCACTTTATCTAGAGAATTAAGTGTTTATCTATAGCACTTTATCTAGAGAATTAAGTGTTTATCTATAGCACTTTATCTAGAGAATTAAGTGTTTATCTATAGCACTTTATCTAGAGAATTAAGTGTTTATCTATAGCACTTTATCTAGAGAATTAAGTGTTTATCTATAGCACTTTATCTAGAGAATTAAGTGTTTATCTATAGCACTTTATCTAGAGAATTAAGTGTTTATCTATAGCACTTTATCTAGAGAATTAAGTGTTTATCTATAGCACTTTATCTAGAGAATTAAGTGTTTATCTATAGCACTTTATCTAGAGAATTAAGTGTTTATCTATAGCACTTTATCTAGAGAATTAAGTGTTTATCTATAGCACTTTATCTAGAGAATTAAGTGTTTATCTATAGCACTTTATCTAGAGAATTAAGTGTTTATCTATAGCACTTTATCTAGAGAATTAAGTGTTTATCTATAGCATTTATCTAGAGAATTAAGTGTTTATCTATAGGTTTATCTAGAGAATAAGTGTTTATCTATAGCACTTTATCTAGAGAATTAAGTGTTTATTAGCAGTTTATCTAAGAGAATTAAGTGTTTATCTATAGCACTTTATCTAGAGAATTAAGTGTTTATCTATAGCACTTTATCTAGAGAAATTAAGTGTTTTATCTATAGCACTTATCTAGAGAATTAAGTGTTTATCTATAGCACTTTATCTAGAGAATTAAGTGTTTATCTATAGCACTTTATCTAGAGAATTAAGTGTTTATCTATAGCACTTTATCTAGAGAATTAAGTGTTTATCTATAGCACTTTATCTAGAGAATTAAGTGTTTATCTATAGCATTAGGGGTTTATCTAGAGTATAAGTGTTCATATCATTAGGGGGTTATCTAAAGTATCAAGTTTTTATCTACAGATTTAGGGTTTATCTTGAGCAATAGGGGTTTCTCTAATGTATTAGGGGTTCATTTAGAGTGATAGGAGTTAATCTAGAGTACTATCAGGAGTTTATATGAATATTAGGGGTTTGTCTAGAATAATAGGGGTTAATCTGTAGTAGAAAGGGTTTACCTGGGTATTAGGGGGTTAACTAAATCATTATGGGTTTGTCTGGAGCACTAGGGGTTTATGTTACGGATTAGGGGTTTATATAAAGCATTCTGAGCTTATGTAGAACATACGGGGTCTATGCAGAGCACTGGAGGTTTATCAAGAGTATCAGGGTTTATCTAGAGAACTAGGGTTACTTAGAAGACTAGAGATTCATCTAGAGCACTAGGGTTTTCTAGAAGACTAGGGTTTATCCAGATTATTAAGATTTATCTAGAGCATTGGGGATTTATCCAGAGAACTAGGGATTTATCTAGAGCAATAGGGACTTATCTAGAGACTAGGGATTTATCTAGAGCAATAGGGACTTATCTAGAGCACTAGGGATTTATCTAGAGCACTAGGGATTTATCTAGAGCAATAGGGACTTATCTAGAGCACTAGGGATTTATCTAGAGCACTAGGGATTTATCTAGAGCACTAGGGATTTATCTAGAGCACTAGGGATTTATCTAGAGCACTAGGGACTTATCTAGAGCACTAGGGACTTATCTAGGGTACTAGTGATTTATCTAGAGCACTAGGAGTTTATACCATTAGTGCTTATGCTGAGCACTGGGGATTTATCCTGAGCACTAGGGATTTATCTAGAGTACTTGGGAATTTATCTCGAGCACTAGTGGTTTATCTAGAGCATTGGGGATTTATCTCGAGCACTAGTGGTTTATCTAGAGCACTGGGGATTTATCTCGAGCACTAATGGTTTATCTAGAGCACTGGGGATTTATCTCGAGCACTAATGGTTTATCTAGAGCACTGGGGATTTATCTCGAGCACTAATGGTTTATCTAGAGCATTGGGGATTTATCTCGAGCACTAATGGTTTATCTAGAGCACTGGGGATTTATCTCGAGCACTAATGGTTTATCTAGAGCACTGGGGATTTATCTCGAGCACTAATGGTTTATCTAGAGCACTGGGGATTTATCTCGAGCACTAATGGTTTATCTAGAGCACTGGGGATTTATCTCGAGCACTAATGGTTTATCTAGAGCACTGGGGATTTATCTCGAGCACTAATGGTTTATCTAGAGCACTGGGGATTTATCTCGAGCACTAATGGTTTATCTAGAGCATTGGGGATTTATCTCGAGCACTAATGGTTTATCTAGAGCATTGGGGATTTATCTCGAGCACTAATGGTTTATCTAGAGCACTGGGGATTTATCTCGAGCACTAATGGTTTATCTAGAGCACTGGGGATTTATCTCGAGCACTAATGGTTTATCTAGAGCACTGGGGATTTATCTCGAGCACTAATGGTTTATCTAGAGCACTGGGGATTTATCTCGAGCACAAGGGATTCGTCCAGAGTATAAGGGCTCTGCCAGAGGCCTTTACCAGTTAGTAAAAGTAAAGGACTTCAAAGCATGATCATGACGTGCATTTCCCTATCTCAGCCCTTGCCTGGTGTGCTGAGGGGGAGAGAGAGAGAGAGAGAGAGAGAGAGAGAGTGACAGACAGACAGACAGACAGAGAGACAGACAGAGACATTCACAATCCTATGGTTAATTCATACGGGTTATGGCCCCTCTCACAAGGAAAACGTCCACGATAGAATCAGAATGATAAATTCGTACAGACACGGTTATGTTGTAAAAACACAAAGCCCTACATAAATCAATAAACAATTGTTTGACTTGTCCCTACCTCACGTGATGTTTAAGCACAGCAAACTTTAAAAAAACAGAATGGCATATTGGTGCAGACAGGGCTGTGCATAAATCAATACTGAACTGTTTTACTTTTCTGTATAAACAAGACGAACAAAAAATGAAAGCTATGTCAACCATCTTGCTGGGATACATCGGCTGTTTTTCCTTCTTCCTCGTTCGTTGTCAGGTCTCTCTTTCTGAAAGAAAGGGGAGACCATTTCATACTGACCGGAGACAGATGTGGTGTGTCTCTATGTGCGTCGGGTACAAAACATGTGTTGGCGAGATTTTGTCAGTTGTTTCTGGGTGGATTATTTCTTCTTCTCTTTTTTTTTTTTTTTTTTTTTGGATCAAATTTGGGTCAAAGGTTAAGGAATTGTGAATGTCAAGGTTTTAGAAGTCATTGCGTCTAGGTCAAGATCAGACCAAAACAGTGTCTACAGACAGCGGTTTTTGATGTCGGTATTCTGACGACACTAACATACTGATTTCACTGCCACCACTGTCTATCAGTGTCCTCGCTTTACCTCGAGTACCATAATAACCAAAGCTTATTCAATGTCACAGTGACATTAAAAATATATATACATGTATGTATGTATGTATGTACACACACACACACACACACACACACACACACACACACACACACACACACACACATACATACACACACACACACACACACACACACACACACACACACACACACACACACACACACACACACACACACACAATCACTTGTAGTGAAAAGACGTTAAATCAAAGAACGAACGAACACGCACACACACACGCACACACACAAAATCCCAGGAGAAGGACAGAGAAAAAGAGAGAGAGAGACGAAAAGAAAAGGAGAATGGCAAAGACAGCAAAACTTTAAAGTTAAACACAGATTCTACGAGAACAAAAAGTGTAATCTATACATGCACTCTCCCCTTGGGAATGCCGTGAAATCTTTCCGTTTAAACAACATCCCCACCTTCTGGACATTCTGAGCTAGAAATGTCATCTTTTTTTTTCAACTTCTTTGTTTCTATTTTATTTGTTTTTTGTTTTGGTTGTCTTTCTATGTCCTCTTTCTGTCAGCCTTACCGGACCATTGACCTGAGAAAAAAAACCCTAGTACATTTCACCCCCTTCACATCTCATCATCATCATCAAGTGCTCTGCCACATGGCCTTGGTGATCATGGCCCTCCATATGCATCTATCCCTTGTTGCCTCAAGCACATCTTCCATTATCTCTGTCCTCAGCCACTCTTCAAGTCCGTCCAATATTTTCTCCCTGGGTCTACCTGGTGGTCTGTTTCCCTTCAGCTTTCCTTCACATCTCGAAGAAAACAAACAGTACAGTAACATTATGTTGTAAGCACAGTGTGGGCCACAACGAGGTACATACACACATCCAGGCTGAACTCTACATGGCTCAGATGGATTTACTGACCACCACAGAGATGGATATACTGACCATCCACAGACATGAACAAGCTCCAATGTACAGAGACATGCATACACTCCTCCACCCCCACAGCTCCACCCCCATGTGACTTTTTCATTCACTTCTCGTCATGTCAATATACGGTGGTTTACGGAGACATGGATACACCCAGCATACACACCCACACACCCAGTTTCAGTTTCAGTTTCTCAAGATGACGTCTCCGCGCTCGGAACGAATCCATATGCACTAACGTCACAGATGCCACGTGTATGGTGACCGTGGCACATACCTTAACACATTCCATACCGCGTCACGAGATCCTCGTGACTCAGCTTTCTCTCTACGTGGACCGCGTCACAAGGATTTCGTGCCCTGAATCGTAGTTTCAGTTTCGAATATATAAATAGAAAATGACGGCATTGCTGACGTGAATCTTTTTTCCGGCAAAGGGAGTATACTCTTGTCATTTCCTTTCTGCGTTTACACGACGTTTGAAGCGGCAAAAATAGCAACAACAAAAAAAAACAGGTATAATTTGAGTGTTTCTGAAGTCTCTCTCTTAGCATTACTTGGTCAATAGTTAGTACAGTGACCTATTTTCTTGGTAGGAAAAGGATTAAGCCTGCACATAAACCCATGAGCTGGCCAGGTCCTGACGCCCTACCTAGACTATGTTTTACCTTGTCTATATTTTATAGATATTTTATCAGCCTACCTTAGTGTAGCACACCCCAGACTCGATCTCACAACCACTGGCATGTGAAGCCGACACTCAACCCACGGAGTTACTGAGGCGTACGAAAACCAGGGCTCGTCCGGGATTCGAATCCGGGACCTCTCGCACCCAAAGCGAGAATCATACCCCTAGACTGGCGAGCCACTCTAAAACTTCGCCCTATTGTGGGGCTCGAACCCACGACCCTGGGATTAAGAGTCCCATGCTCTACCGACTACAGCTAACCGGGCTCTCTAAAAATCACGTGCATCGACCGG
Organism: Monoplex corrugatus; assembly: GCA_030674185.1. NCBI lineage: Eukaryota > Metazoa > Mollusca > Gastropoda > Littorinimorpha > Ranellidae > Monoplex > Monoplex corrugatus. The sequence goes on along the minus strand of CM060310.1, from coordinate 98,821,689 downwards.
GAATCGAACTCGGGTCATCCGCGCGGCAGGCGAGTATTCTACCACTAGACCACCGGTGCTACAGAAAATCAGTGGCCCACATGGGGCTGGAACCCACGACCACCCACGATGCAGTACGCACGATGTGCAGCCAGAACAACATACATTAAGCATCCAAGCAAAATGGAAACGCATAAAAACTTTTTTCCATTTTGAAATGACGAATCAGACCTGACTGGATAAATACAATCATTGTAAGGCAAACTGTCACCCCCTCCCTCTCTTTCTCTCTCCCTCCCCACCCTTACTCCTTTCTCTCATCCCACCTCTGTCCCTCTCTCTTGCTCCCCCCCCCCCCTGTCTCTCATCCTCTTCCTTCTCTCTCGCCCTCCATCTCCTCCGACTCTCCCCCACTCTCCCTCTCTTTTCGTCTTTTCTCTTCCCCCTCTCCCCTTCTCTCTCCCCATCCCTCTTCCCCCTTCTTTCTCTCCCATTCCTGAAATGATAGTATCTGAAGGGTGAAAATGTATATTGACTTTGGGAACCAAATTTCTCACGGGTACGATGACGTGGAAACTAAAGTCCTAATGATAGTATTTGAAGAGGGTGAAAATATATATTTGACTTTGGGAACCAAATTTCTCATGGATACGATGACTTGGAAACGAAGTCCCAAACGTATGTTTACTACATACTGTGTCTCATCTTCATATCAACAAACATATGTTTATTACATACTGTGTCCCATCTTCATATCAACAAACGTATGTTTATTACATACTGTGTCCCATCTTCATATCAACAAACGTATGTTTATTACATACTGTGTCTCATATTCATATCAACAAACATATGTTTACTACATACTGTGTCTCATCTTCATATCAACAAACATATGTTTATTACATACTGTGTCCCATCTTCTTCATATCAACAAACATATGTTTATTACATACTGTGTCCCATCTTCTTATCAACAAACATATGTTTATTACATACTGTGTCTCATCTTCTTCATATCAACAAACATATGTTTATTACATACTGTGTCTCATCTTCTTCATATCAACAAACATATGTTTATTATATACTGTGTCCCATCTTCATATCAACAAACGTATGTTTATTACATACTGTGTCCCATCTTCTTCATATCAACAAACGTATGTTTACTACATACTGTGTCTCATCTTCATATCAACAAACATATGTTTATTATATACTGTGTCCCATCTTCTTCATATCAACAAACATATGTTTATTACATACTGTGTCCCATCTTCTTCATATCAACAAACATATGTTTATTATATACTGTGTCCCATCTTCTTCATATCAACAAACATATGTTTATTATATACTGTGTCCCATCTTCTTCATATCAACAAACGTATGTTTATTACATACTGTGTCCCATCTTCTTCATATCAACAAACATATGTTTATTACATACTGTGTCTCATCTTCTTCATATCAACAAACATATGTTTATTATATACTGTGTCCCATCTTCATATCAACAAACATATGTTTATTACATACTGTGTCCCATCTTCTTCATATCAACAAACGTATGTTTACTACATACTGTGTCTCATCTTCATATCAACAAACATATGTTTACTATATACTGTGTCCCATCTTCATACCAACAAACATATGTTTATTACATACTGTGTCCCATCTTCTTCATATCAACAAACATACGTTTACAACATACTGTGTCCCATCTTCTTCATATCAACAATTCAAGCAATAGCAGAGAACGTTTTAATTCAATGCGAAAAGTACGTACAGTAACTTCATTCCTAAAGTCAAAAAATGCATCGATTATAATTAATGACGATTACAGTCCAATCCTGGTGCTATCCACAATTTCTAAGCCACTGAAAACGTGTACATAAAAATCAATTAGACTATCTAAAGCAACATGGTTTACTCTCAACTAAGTAACATAACTCTTGAGAGTCACGGAGTTATCTCCCATGTTGAATTTCTCAAACCCAACACAGTTTGCGCTACCCATTCAGCTAGCATAGACGCAGCCACAAAGCATAAAGTGGTAAGCTCAGAACATTCCTTACTACTTTTATGCTTTGTGGCTGCGTCTATGCTAGCTGAATGGGTAGCGCAAACTGTGTTGTGTTTGAGAAATTCTACATGGGAGATAACTCCGTGACTTGTTACTTAGTTGATATTTAAAATTCTCCCTGCTTCCTTCTTATTTCCTATGGTTTACTCTATTCGAACTAATCAGGATTTCGTCTTAAATAAACCTGTTAGACGGCACCCACTACTTTCACCGACATATATCTGACATCTGCTTAAGACTTAAAGCATACTACTACCATATACTTAAATCTAAGACGGCTGTTGATCTTGATGACCATGAAATACAAACTCCGTGTTTATCAACTTTGTTCAATTACTATCTGTACTTGAAAGACAGAAACGTCTCAACGACTACTTCTATTTGGTCAGAAGGGATCATCAAAACAGGTGACCCACAAGGATCTTTTATAACATTTTATTAATGACCTTGACCCAAAAGGATCTTTTTGAACATTTTTGTCAATGATATTGACCCACAAGGATATTTCTGAGCATTTTTATCAATGACCTCGACCCATGAGGATCTTTTTGATATCTTTTTATTAATTGGTTCAGTCTGTAATACACCGATTAAGCTTGCTGATAGTCAGGTGCTGATTACTATGTTTCTTCATTAAATGTTACAGCGGGTCAGCAAAGGAAGAATCCGTTGAAGGTTCATCATCATCATCATCATCAGGTGCCCTGCCGCATGGCGTTGGCGATCATGGCTTCCAACCATCTCTATCTCTCGTTGCTCCTAGCATCTCCCCCACCCTCCTCATCCCCAGCCACTCTGCAAGTCCGTCCAGCATTCTCTCCCTGGGTCTACCCGGTACTCTCTTTCCCTCCAGCTTTCCCGTTGTGACCAGGTGCTCCAAATCCCCCTTCCTCATAAAATGGCCTATAAATGTTGCCTGTCTTTTCCTAATCTTCCTTATGAGTGATCTACTTGTGTCTGCCTCCATCAAGACTGTCTCGTTTGTTTTCTTGCTGTCCATGGATCTCTCAACATTCTTCTTAGAAACCACATCTCGGCTGCCTCAATTTTGTTCTGGCTTTGTTTATTGACTGTCCACGCCTCGCATCCGTACATCAGTATTAATTCTATATAACATTCAAGAACTCTCTTCCTGATGTTAATTGACAGGCATTAAAATTTGTATAAATCACAAAAACTCTAGAGTAGAGTTTTTGTGATTTTATTTTTTTGAGAAAATTTGTATAAATCACAAAAACTCTACTGTGTCTGTGTGTTTGTGTGTCTGTGTGCACGAGTGTGTATGTGTGAATGTGGTCTGTCTTCAGTTTTGTTATGGTTTAGCAGTATTCCATTTCTGTTGTTTTAATACAATTAAATTATAACGGCAGATCTGTCGACTGGCCTATGTGCTAATATCCATACTGTCACAAAATATAATTTCCTCTCTCTCTCTCTCTCTCTCTCTCTCTCTCTCTCTCCTCTCTCTCTCTCTCTTTTTTTTTTTTTTTTTTGCCTTTCCTTTCAAGCTGAAGAATGAGAACTGACTAGATGATAGCGTAGACTCTATACATGTTACAACTATACCGTCCACTCCCCCTTTTACCCTCACCCTCCTCCATCTCCTCCATTTTATCTGTCAAGTGAGGAATGAGAGCTGAAGGCAGTATAGAGCAGCATTGTAACATCTGATGTTTTATTCAAAGCTTCGTTTTCACCTCGCCACAAAACTTTGATTTCTTTCATCTCCTCAGGGAGGAGAGACACGCAGAGAGAAAGAGACAGACAGAAAAAGAGACAGAGACAGAGAGAAAAGGGGGGAGAGAGAAGCTGGGGGTATGGTGTTCTGTAAGCTGAAAAAGACGATCATCGACGTACGGGGACTGACTGCTGGATCAAGGACAGACTGTTAGAGCAGCAGTGATACCCTGCACTATTGACCTAACCTGCACACAATCACAGTCCACTTGTGTCCCTGTAAGGATGTACAGTCCACTTGTGTCCCTGTAAGTATGTACAGTCCGCTTGTGTCCCTCTAAGTATGTACAGTCCACTTGTGTCCCTGTAAGTATATCCCGTAAGCACAGTCCACTTGTGTCTGGATATTCCCGCAAATACAGTCCACTTGTGTCCCTGCAAGTATGTCCCCGTAAGTACAGTCCACTTGCGTCCCTCTAAGTATGTCCCCGTAAGTACAGTCCACTTGTGTCCCTGTAAGCATGTCCCTGTAAACACAGTACATATATGTCCCTGTAAGCATGTCCCTGTAAACATGTCCCTGTAAGCATGTCCCTGTAAGCACAGTATATATGTGTCCCTGTAAGCATGTCCCTGTAAACACAATACATATGTGTCCCTGTAAGCATGTCCCTGTAAACACAGTACATGTGTCCCTGTAAGCATGTCCCTGTAAGCATTGTCCCTGTAAACACAGTACGTGTCCCTGTAAGCATGTCCCTGTAAGCATGTCCCTGTAAACACAGTACATATGTGTCCCTGTAAGCATGTCCCTGTAAGATGTCCTGTAAAACAGTACATGTGTCCCTCTAAGCATGTCCCTGTAAGCATGTCCCTGTAAACACAGTACATGTGTCCCTGTAAGCATGTCCCTGTAAGCACAGTACATGTGTCCCTGTAAGCATGTCCCTGTAAACACAGTACATATGTGTCCCTGTAAGCATGTCCCTGTAAGCATGTCTCTGTAAGCATGTCCCTGTAAGCACAGTACATATGTGTCCCTGTAAGCATGTCCCTGTAAGCATGTCCCTGTAAGCACAGTACATATGTCCCTGTAAGCATGTCCCTGTAAACACAGTCTACGTGTGCCTGTACGTACAGCCCACTTGTGTGTGTGTTAACACAGTTCACTGGTATCACTGCTAGCACAATCCACTGCACTTGTTCTGGTGGCAGTCTGTTTTTGCAGCACCTTGCTCCATTCTTTCATCAAAGACACTGACTACAGCCATGTCCCTAGACAGACAGACAATGCACTCTCTGTACCAGTGGCCTTTAAATCTGTTTTCTTTGGGGGGACAGGGACGGGGCTGTTTACTCTCTTTTACACACCAGGCACTGCAGTCTTTATTTTTATTTTTTTTGGGGGGGGGGAGGGGTCCGTCTTTTGTTAGAGAGCAGATATTTCATTCTGACCTAAAGGTCGTCTTTGTTTTCTCCTTGGTTGTTTTGTTTTGTTTTAAGATCAAAGGTCAGATAATTTACTCTTGAGGGGATCAAGGGTCAGGTAATTTACTCCCGAGAAACTAAAGTGTTCTCCCCTTGCTTCTGTCGGGCAGGGTGCAAGCTGTTAGACAAGGTACAAGCTGTACAGCAATTCCTCAACTCTGCAAATGTCAACGTGCCGGCAACTCGGTGACCTACAGCAGAGACTGTTTCCGCTAGGGTGAAATCTTTGGTAAGGTAGGTGTTTGAATTGATACGGGTACGTTGTTTTCATACACAAACGGCCTTCCCTGTGAAAATAAATGAAGACGTATACCAGTAACTGTTCGTTTGCAGCAGATGGTTGTATTGTTTGTTTGTTTGTTCGAAGCAGACAGCTGTGTGTGTTTTTGTGGGTCAGGTGCACTCATGCAGGCGGCCTCCATGATTCAGGCTACAGACTGTGACTGCAGACAAGTTGTCTTCTTGTCTGATGCCATCTCCGTGCTGCAGGCATGCCAGAACAACACGCTCCCCCTCCTGTCTAGAGCTCTGCACCAGGTTGCCACAACCAGAAGAGCAGTTCTGCAGTGGATTCCAGCCCACTGGGGAGTCTCCGGGGAATGAGCGAGCTGATATCTTTGCTAAGGAGGGAGCCAGAGAAGAACAACCTAACAACAGCGTCAGCTACAGTGAGAAGAGGGGCATCATCAGGGCGCTTTCCATGCCGAGACGACACAGGGATGACTACCACCTGTTGTCTAGAGAGCAGCAAGTTGCCCTGGTGAGGTTGCGCCCTGGTCACAATAGGCTGAACAGCCACATGTACCGCAAACTGAAGCTGGCGCCCTCCCCAACCTGTCCCTGCGGCCAAACCACGGAGCATATACTCCAAAGATGTCCCCTTCACCAGGTGGCAAGACAGGACGTGTGGCCGACAGACACTCCGCTGACAACCAAACTCCATGGCTGCAGACAGGAGCTGGAAAAGACGGCTGCATTCATCGCCCGGACTCAGATGATTGTGTAGCAGCGTACGCCAAGAAGAAGAAGAAGAAAGTGGGTCAGGTGCTTTTAGGAACGCTGCTGTTGTTGTTGTTTTGTTGTATTTGTTGTTGTTGTTGTTATGATTCTAATTATTATCATTAAAATTATCACCGGCTTCAATCGTTCTGTGCAGCGCTAGTCTCCAGACACACTTGGACTCGCTGCGCATTACACAAAATCAGACTTTTAGTGGAGCATGGAGAACTCAAGCCATCAGACGAGCTGACCACACTCCTCTGACCACACTCCACTGACCACACTCCACTGACCCACCCACTGACCACACTCCACTGACCATACTCCACTCACCACACTCCTCTGGCCACACTCCACTGACCACACTCCACTGACAACACTCCTCTGACCACACTCCACTACGTTGTTGTACAGTCTGCAACTCTGGTGAGTGTGCTTGCTGGGTGTTTTCATCATCATCATCATCATCATCATCACCATCAGGTGCCCTGCCGCATGGCGTTGGCGATCATGGACTTCCAGCCATCTCTATCTCTCGTTGCCCCTAGCATCTCCCCCATCCTCTTCATCCCCAGCCACTCTGCAAGTCCGTCCAGCATTCTCTCCCTGGGTCTACCTGGTACTCTCTTTCCCTCCAGCTTTCCCGTTGTGACCAGGTGCTCCAAATCACCCTTCCCCACAAAATGGCCTATAAATGTTGCCTGTCTTTTCCTAATCTTCCTTAAGAGTGATCTACTTGTGTCTGCCTCCATCAAGACTGTCTCGTTTGTTTTCTTTGCTGTCCATGGAACTCTCAACATTCTTCTGAGGAGAAACCATATCTCGGCTGCCTCGATCCTGCTCTGGCTTTGCTTGCTGACTGTCCACGCCTCGCATCCGTACAACAGTATTGGTTCTATATAACATTCAAGGACTCTTTTTCTGATGTTAATTGATAGGCATTTGTTTGCTTGTCATCTTCTTGAATGCTGTTTTGACTAGACGCATCACATCTGCCAATATGACAAACTGGGTGTTTTCATGTTTGCATAATCCAGCCACTGACATGACTTACATGAACTGTGACTTGCGTTATCTGATAGTCTGCATCCGTGTACACACGAACGAGTTTTAGACACAGGCAGGTCTACACACATGTTGAGAAATCAGAATAAAATGTCCACCCTTTAGCCAATAATAATGATAATTAATAATTACAATATTTGTATAGCGCAAAATCTTGATAAAATCAAATCTAAGCGCTCAACAGACACACACGCACGCACGCATACACATGCACGCACACACACACACACACGCACGCACGCATACACATGCACGCACACACACACACAACACACACACGCACGCACGCACGCACGCACACACACACACACACACACACACACACACACACGCATGGCTATAAATGGGGAGAAAGAATAAAAGCAACGGAAAATTACAGAGAGCATATTATATACAATTATATATTACATCAAGGAGGATCGAACCCAGGACCTTCTGACTGAAGTCCAACGGTTACCTGCACCCGTAAAATGTAGGCCTACTGTGGGCCCCATGAAACAGTAAGCTGACATCACAGTTATGAGTGGAACGTTAAGGTTGGCATTGCACAGACCAGTTGTTATGCCGCAGGCTGGGACAAAACTGGAGACAATGTCAGACATCAGTTGTGAGGGAACAGCAAACCAGGGAATGTCCGTTTGGACAGCAAGCCGTGTCACTTGCTCATTAGGATCAAACTGTTCACACGCACACGCGAGCACACAAACACACACACACGCACGCACGCACGCGCGCTCGCACACGCACGCGCGCACACACTCACACACACACGCACACGCACACACATACACACAAGGAAAGAGAGAGAGAGAGAGAGAAGGGAGAGAGACAGACAGATAGACAGAGAGACAGACAGACACACAGACAGAGAGACAGACAGACACACAGATAGAGAGACACAGAGAGAGAGAGAGACAGACAGACAGACAGACACACACGAGACAGACGACAGAGAAAGAAAGACACAGAGAGAGACACACACACATACACAAACACCACACACACACACACACACACACACACACACACACACACACACACACACACACACACACACACACACACACAGAGAGCAGAGAGACACAACACACACACACAACACACACACACACACACACACCACAGATGTACTTTATCCATCCTCCCACACCTCCTCCCCTATATGTCTGTGAAAACCCAATCCTGTACAAACGAAGGCAATAACAGCAACCAGCCCATTTTCGTCTGGGTAGCAAAATGTGATATCATGGCGGAAATGTTTTTCACATGATTACTACCAGCCATCAGGTCCAGCAACACTAAGCACTATGGTCAGACCTTACAAACACACTACGTGTTTCTGTCTGATCTGTCGACAAAGGGTAACGCTGTGTTCAAATCAATAAGAAACAGAATACGACATAATCAAATCCATACTGTTGTTAAAGTGCAGGACCCACTCTGCCACAGGTGACCCTTAAACAATCTGCCTGACTGGCACACAGCTACAGATAACGGTCTGCCTGATTGGCACACAGCAACAAATCCCCAATTCCAGTCGAAATGCACAGAGCCGTGGCTGTCGGGGAAAACTGTGTGCAGCCTCCAGTCCACCCTGCTGTGGATGGGCACCTGCCTGTAAGGTTGGGGAAGATAAAGCGCTGTTCACATTTAGGGAAGGTAAAGCACAGTGTATGGTTAGGGAAGGTAAAGCACAGTGTATGGTTAGGGAAGGTAAAGCACAGTGTATGGTTAGGGAAGGTAATGCACAGTGTATGGTTAGGGAAGGTAAAGCACAGTGTTCTGGTTAGGGAAGGTAAACAGTGTATGGTTAGGGAAGGTAAAGCACAGTGTAGTGGTTAGGGAAGGATAAAGCACAGTGTATGGTTAGGGAAGGTAAAGCACAGTGTATGGTTAGGGAAGGTAAAACAGTGTATGGTTAGGGAAGGTAAAGCACAGTGTATGGTTAGGGAAGGTAAAACAGTGTATGGTTAGGGAAGGTAATGCACAGTGTATGGTTAGGGAAGGTAAAGCACAGTGTATGGTTAGGGAAGGTAAACACAGTTATGGTTAGGGAAGGTAAAGCACAGTTTATGGTTAGGGAAGGTAAAGCACAGTTTATGGTTAGGGAAGGTAAAGCACAGTTATGGTTAGGGAAGGTAAAGCACAGTTTATGGTTAGGAAGGTAAAGCACAGTTTATGGTTAGGGAAGGTAAAGCACAGTTTCATGGTTAGGGAAGGTAAACACAGTTTATGGTTAGGGAAGGTAAAGCACAGTGTAGGTTAGGAAGGTAATGCACATTTGTTAGGATAGGTAATGCATCGTAGGGTTAGGGAAGGTAAAGCACAGTTTATGGTTAGGGAAGGTAAAGCACAGTGTATGGTTAGGGAAGGTAAAGCACAGTGTATGGTTAGGGAAGGTAAAGCACAGTTTCTGGTTAGGGAAGGTAAAGCACAGTTTATGATTAGGGAAGGTGAAGCACAGCTGAGTTCAACCACCTCACTCCCCAAAGACGACAAACAGTGTTGAATTAGTTCATCATTTTCTGACAAAGGAAAGACTAAAGAACTTATGAACAGAGAGCGTGTAACACCAGACATATAAGAAGCGAATTCAGGACTGGGGGGGGGGGGGGGAGGGGGGAGGGAGGGGTCTCGTGTTTGAAGTCAGACAAAACCATAATATCCATGTCCATTCATACCGACATGACCAAAGCACAAATGGCGTAAGAGAGAGGACAGACAGAAAGAAATGATAATAATCGTGATGTTGAACCAGTCCTGAGACATAACAAAGATACTGCTACAGAGAGCTAAGAGGCCAATGATCTCAGAGTGCAGATGCAGTCTTCGACGTAACAGAAGACAAGACGACAATGATTGTGGCGAACAAGAAGCAGAGAAACACAGACTGTAAACAGATATAAACGTGCACAGTGTACCACATCTGGGTATACCGCTGGATCAGCAACAACACAACTGAATGCCAGACAGCAAGTAAGACAGAATGTAAGCACAGACAGCTGCACAGCTGAGGAGTACCAACAGACGTACGTCCAAGGAGCAACAGAATCCAAGAAGTAAGAGAAGGCCAGGTGTAACAGAAGGCTAAGTGTAACAGAAGACTAAGTGTAACAGAAGGCCAGGTGTAACAGAAGGCTAAGTGTAACAGAAGGCCAGGTGTAACAGAAGTCCAGGTGTAACGGAAGGCCAGGTGTAACAGAAGGCCAGGTGTAACAGAAGAGAATGTAAGCAAACACACAATATAGAAAGTGTTTTGTCCTTGGTGTAACACTAGACGTAAATCCACAGGAAGAGAAGACTGCTACACTGACAGACTACCGACCGTTTACGTTTACCGTCTGTGGCGTATCCTGTAGTCGGTTCTGGAGGCAGTAGCAGGAAATGTAAACCTGAGCTGCCTGTGGAAAGAGTATAATCTTTGGTATAATACTTTCACCAAAGGAATGTATGCCCAAGCAACCTGCTACAGTGATGTCACAACGGACATGTAAGCCTAAGCAGCTTGTTGAAAGTGTACTATCTTATGGAAACAGGAACCAGAACAACAAGAACATAGAATCAGAAAAACAGAGAAATCGAATCAAAATGCGTATCTAATATGACCAGACAAGACATGCGCAGATTCTCGCCCAACTGGCCTCGTCAAGCGTAAACTAAGATCGCAAACGAGCAAACAACAAATACAAACATTAGGAGAAAAAGGATAAAACATCCTGCTGCTTCGTCCAGTGGGAGAAAAGAACTAAAATGAAATCATAATGCATATATATCTAGACATAAATGTACACTCGTGCATACACATGGATACACAAACACATCCCCGTGTAAATATAAAAATAAGAGAAAATGTAAGTATATGATCGACTGAATGGAAAAACATGTAATCAGGAGGTACGGCTGATGTAAAGGGATCGTGGCTGGTGCAACAAATCCAGTCATACCTCTTCATTATTTTTCCATTCAGTCGATCATATGCTTACATTTTCTCTTAGTTTAATATTTATGCGGGGATGTGTTTCCATGTGTACGTATGCGTCTAGATATATGTATGTATATACACAGGTGTATGTATGTATACATATTTGTATATATGTATGTGAGTATGTACGTATATGTATGTATGGATATATGTGTGTATGCATGTATACATATGTATGCATATTTATGCATTGTTTAATAGTAATATACTTACATTAAAAAACTACTCTTAACTAGTGCATAATAGTTTTTGACCTGGACCCTCTTCAAGATAAAACAATACTAATATGGCATGACCACTTTTCAATTTGCAGAATTCATCTCACTTCTCTTCAGACATCATAATAATTTGCCTCCCCTCTCCCTAGTTCTTACCATTCTCACAAACACTTGGTTTCATTTTAGTCCTTTTACCCACCGGACGAAGCAGCAGGAAGTTTCAGCCTTTTTCTCCTAATTTTTGTATTTGTTGTTTGTTCGTTTATGATCTTACTTTTACGCTTGGCAAAGGCCAGTTGGCCGAAAAATTTGCGCCTGTCTTGTCTAGTCGTATAAAATACGCGTTCTGATTCTATTTTCGTGTTTTTCTGGTTCCTGTTTGCTAGTTTTGGATATCTTGTGGAAAGTGTATTATACTAATAAGAGCAAAGGAATGTAAGCCTAAGCAGCCTGTAAAAAAGTGTATAATTTACAATAATAAGAGTAACACCAGACATATTTTTCTCTAAGTTTTCTGCCTCATCTGGTACTTCTTTGACTTGAAATGGCCTGAAAGTTTGTGGATGCCTGCTGAAGTATAGTTATTTTAATTGACTTCAAAGCGGCACAAGATACAGTAGGCTATGCCAACCTCTGCTATTTTTGAAAGCCATGTGTTCATTTCCATGACATCAATTTTTCGTGAAATCCACTCCCAACACTGCATATTTTTGCAGTCTTTGTCAAACGTGTTTGCTGTGGCAGACGCTCTCTCCAGAATATCGGCTCGCGACATGGACACACTCTTCAAAAGTTTTGCAATCAGTTCTGAAAACAAGCCGCTCCTGACAAACAAAAACACCGGAAGTGATTTCAGCAGAAAATGATACGGGAGTTACCCCCCTTCCCGAAGTTTCGTCGTCTGCTACGAGAGATCAACAGCCTGGAAAACAGCCGACTGTTTCGCAGAAGCAAAAACATTACCGGTC
>CM060310.1:98804221-98806721 GCA_030674185.1 Monoplex corrugatus | reverse complement strand
TCCAAACATAATATAGGATTCTTCTTTTTCTTCTATTCCAGCAACGCTTTTAAGTCGCTCCAAACATAATATGGGTTTCCTTTTCTATTTCAGCAACGCTTTAATTAACCCTTTGACTCCTGCACCCTGTCCACCAGCATCCTTCAATGTAAACCATGCTAGCAAAGCAAAAACTTAACCCTTTGACTCCCTCACCCTATCCACCAGCAGGAAGCTGGCGGATAGAGTGAGGGAGTCAAAGGGTTAAGTTTTTGCAGTTGGTGGATAGTGTGCGGGAGTCGAAGGATTAATTAACCCTTTGAGTCCTGCACCTGTGCACCAGCATCCTACATTGTCAACTATGCTAGCAAAACAAAAACTTAACCCTTTGACTCCTTCACCCTATCCACCAGCTTTCTGCAGGAAGCTGGTGGATAGGGTGAGGGAATCAAAGAGTTAATTTTTTGCAGTTGGTGGTTAGGGTGCGGGAGTTAAAAAGGTTAAGTTGCCCCAAGCATAATATGTATTTCGTCTTTTTCTTCCATTCCAGCCACGCTGTGTCTGTATGCACGTTGTTTGGTGGTTAGGTTTAATTTACCTTTTCGCTGCCAAAGTGTAAATAAAAAGATGAATCGCCTGTGCCACGGAGTTTTTAACGTCTTGAATTAAAATAAAAATTCATATCTCTTCATCCAGCCCAGAAAACCCCACAACACTATAAATTTTCTTGTTCAGTATACTTTACAACACACCAGGAGCAGCAGTACTTTCGTTTTTACGATCGCCAGTGCTAGTAATCTCACTTCGACTCGTATCTGGGTCAAGTCCGACTTCGGACATCAACACCGAAATATCGCCTACATGCGCCAAATTACCGTCATTTTCGCTCTTATCGACAGACTGCAAATCAGAATCAGCTCCACAAGTAATGATTTCTGCAACTTCTTTTGCTGCAGAAGTTGTTTCTCGGGTCCGAACGACGCTCGGTGTCGAAGCGAGTCCGTCCGCCATTGTTTACAGTCGCTGAATAGTAATCAGCTGTACGGGGTCACATTTTCAACCGCACGGGCAGAAAAGACCGTAAAACGTCACACATACATAATTAACATCGATGTGTAGAGGGAATACTGAAGTTTCCGTTGATATCTCATACGTCACTGAAAGCGTTGGGGTTTTCTGGCTGAAAATAGGAAAAGTCGCCGACCGAATATTCGGTCGGTGGCACTGAAGGCATACGTTTCTTCCGACCGAATATTCGGTCGGAAGCACTGAACGGGTATTAAATTAATACGTGTGCATGCATTAGGTTGCTGCACAGTCTGCACACTACTTCTCTGATGAGTAATGGATGTCTCGTGTCTTGTTTTTGTTAACAGACAATCATGGCATGCTTCTCATTCTTCGTTTTCTTCTTATCATTATTATTATTATCGTTATTATATATTGCTGCATATATACGTGCGTATACATTTTAACATATCAGAGTAGGAAACTTTCCATGGCAAGTTATCGCCACCCATTTCTTTAGACTTGTGCAAGTGCATGGCACACACGGAACCTCCGTGCACTGACTCATCACAGATTCAAGTTTTAGTGAAAGACAAAGAACAATACTGTTTGTTGACTGGGGACTACAACTACATGCAGCATCTGTTGCTTTATATGAGACGGGGGGTTTCAACATTGCGACCATTTGGCAACCACACCACTGATTCAGTTTCAGAGAAAGAGACAGACAGAGAAGACAGACAGACAGAGAGAGAGAGAGACAGAGACAGAGACAGAAAGACAAATAGAGAGACAGAGAAAGAGAAAGAGAAGAGAGAGACAGAGAGAGAAAGAAGAGAAGAGAGCCAGAGAGAGAGAGAAAGAGAGAGAGAGAGAGACAGACAGAGACGAGAGAGAAGAGAGAGAAGAGAGAGAGAGACAGAGAGAGAGAACAGGGAGAGAGAGACAGAGAAAGAGAGACAGAGACGAGAAGAGACAGGAGAGAGGGACAGAGAGAGAGAATGAGAGAGACAGGAGAGGAGAGAGAGAGAGAGAGACAGAGCGAGAAAGAGAGACAGACTGACAGACAGAGAACGAGAGAAAGAGAGAGAGAATGAGAGAGAGAGAGAGAGACAGGAGAGAGAACGAGAGAGCGAATGAGAGAGAGAGAGACAGACAGACCGACCGAAAGACAGACAGAGACAGACAAACAGACAGGGCAGGCAGGCAGGCAGGCAGGCAGACAAACAGGCAGGCAGCGAGGAGAGGTTGGAATGACCCATAGACCTGTTATGTGTGGAATGACCTCTGTCCAAGGGCTGCCTAAACCCAACGTAACCAACTCGCCACAGCTAACTGCCTTATGCAAACGAGGACAGGGGACCAGGATACAGCACACAGAGTTCTCCAACAGCAAGCCATAGTCGTCATCATGACTCGTGATGTGTGCAACCAGTGACTCATCTATCTCACCCATTCATTCAATGCTCAACTCTCTTTCTCTGTCTGTCTGTCTGTCTGCCTGCCTGTCTGT
>CM060310.1:98786721-98801721 GCA_030674185.1 Monoplex corrugatus | reverse complement strand
GAGGCGTGTTCGAATGAGAGGCTCACGATCATTATCACTGGCCCCAAGAGAGTTGAACGATCATAGGTCAGAAACTTGTTGGAATGAGAATTTCTCTATGATTGATCACAGACTTGTCGGAATGACAGCTTTTTACGTTCATTGGTCAGAGAATTGTAGGAATGGGAGCTTCATGATCATTGGTCAGAGAGTTGTAGGAATGAGAGCTTCATGATCATTGGTCAGAGAATTATAGAAATGAGAGCTTCATGATCATTGGTCAGACAGTTGTAGGAATGAGAGCTTCATGATCATTGGTCAGGGAGTTGTAGGAATGACAGCTTCATGATCATTGGTCAGAGAATTGGAGAAAAGAGAGCTTCATGATCATTGGTCAGAGAATTGGAGAAAAGAGAGCTTCATGATCATTGGTCAGACAGTTGTAGGAATGAGAGCTTCATGATCATTGGTCAGACAATTGTAGAAATGAGAGCTTCATGATCATTGGTCAGACAGTTGTAGAAATGAGAGCTTCATGATCATTGGTCAGGGAGTTGTAGGAATGACAGCTTCATGATCATTGGTCAGAGAATTGGAGAAAAGAGAGCTTCATGATCATTGGTCAGACAATTGGAGAAAAGAGAGCTTCATGATCATTGGTCAGACAATTGGAGAAAAGAGAGCTTCATGATCATTGGTCAGAGAATTGGAGAAAGAGAGCTTCATGATCATTGGTCAGACAGTTGTAGGGATGACAGCTTCACCATCATTGGTCAGAAAGTTGTAGGGATGACAGCTTCACCATTATTGGTCAGACAGTTGTAGGAATGAGAGCTTCACGACCATTGGTCAGACAGTTGTAGAAATGAGAGCTTCACGATCATTGGCCAGACAGTTGTAGAAATGAGAGCTTCACGATCATTGGTCAGACAATTGTAGAAATGAGAGCTTCACGATCATTGGCCAGTCAGTTGTAGAAATGAGAGCTTCACGATCATTGGCCAGGGACCCGGCACATACTTAGTCCCAAGGCCAGGACAGTTTGCCACAGTCCCAAGAGACTCATGGCAGACCACTGTTACTGAGCCAGCAATGACGGTCCATCAAGCATCTCGCACACACACTGTCTGTGTCCCCCTTCACCCCACCCCCACCCCCACCCCATCCACGACAGGACAGTGCAAAATAGTAGATAACACCAAATCGAAACATGACCCATATGAAGACAAAAAAATAATAAAAGTGACATTTTTCGTGATATTAATAGGTGTTGTGGTAGATGAAGACCATTGATCAGAGTCAACATCAAGAACATGTCAGACACTGTCCATCATGTCTGATGTTTTGGACATACAGCACTCTGTTTCCTGGTCACACAGAAATAACAACATCAGCTTTGTATTCAATTCCAGTCTGTTGTTTCTGACACACTGACCACACTGTCTGGGTCATAGAGAACTAATCTTAACTCTGTGCTTAAATCAGGTCAGTTCACATAAAACATAAACTGTAATATGCACATCAAAACCCTGAAATCTCCTTTTAAGCGACCAGTATACAATATGTACAACATTCGAAGACGAATAAGGACACATGGCAAAAAGAGCCAGGAAGAGCAGGGCAGACAAAGATAACGGTATATAAAATACTGGAAATTGACACATTTCCCACCACCATGAATGTTGACAAACCCCGCAGATATTTAAAACATCCACTTAACATTCGGATAACAAACCCCAACGACATTTAAAACATCCACCTAACATTCAAATAACAAACCCCGCAGATATTTAAAACATCCACCAAACATTCAAATAACAAACCCCAAAAACATTCAAAACATCCACCTAACATTCAGATAACAAACCCCAAAAACATTCAAAACATCCACCTAACAGTCAGATAACAAACCCCAAAAACATTCAAAACATCCACCTAACATTCAGATAACAAACCCCAAAACATTCAAAACATCCACCTAACATTCAAATAACAAACCCCCAAAACATCCACCCAACATTCAGATAACAAACCCCAAAAACTTCAAAACATCCACCTAACATTCAGATAACAAACCCCAAAACATCCACCAACATTCAGATAACAAACCCCAAAAACATTCAAAACATCCACCTAACATTCAGATAACAAACCCCAAAACTGTCAAAACATCCACCTAACATTTTAGATAACAAACCCAAAATACATTCAAAACATCCACCTAACATTCAGATAACAAACCCCAAAACATCCACCTAACAGTGAGATAACAAACCCCAAAACATTCAAAACATCCACCTAACATTCAGATAACAAACCCCAAAACATCCACCTAACAGTGAGATAACAAACCCCAAAAACATTCAAAACATCCACCTAACATTCAGATAACAAACCCCAAAACATTCAAAACATCCACCCAACAGTGAGATAACAAACCCCAAAAACATTCAAAACATCCACCTAACAGTCAGATAACAAACCCCATAAACATTCAAAAACATCCACCTAACAGTTCAGATAACAAAAATCCATAAACATTCAAAACATCCACCCAAAAGTGAGATAACAAACCTCCAAAACATTCAAACATCCATCTAACAGTCAGATAACAAACCCCATAAACATTCAAAACAACCACCTAACAGTCAGATAACAAACCCCAAAAACATTCAAAACATCCACCTAACAGTGAGATAACAAACCCCAAAAACATTCAAAACATCCACCTAACAGTCAGATAACAAACCCCCAAAACATTCAAAACATCCACCTAACATCCAGATAACAAACCCCAAAAACATTCAAAACATCCACCTAACATTCAGAAAACAAACCCCAAAAATATTCAAAACATCCACCTAACATCAGATAACAAAACCCAAAACATTCAAAACATCCACCTAACATTAGATAACAAACCCCAAAACATTCAAACATCCACCTAACATTCAGATAACAAACCCCCATAAACATTCAAAACATCCACCTAACATTCAGATAACAAACCCCATAAACATTCAAAACATCCACCTAACATCAGATAACAAACCCCATAAACATTCAAAACATCCACCTAACATTCAGATAAAACCCCATAAACATTCAAAACATCCACCTAACAGTCAGATAACAAACCCCATAAACATTCAAAACATCCACATAACAGTTTAGATAACAAACCCCATAAACATTCAAAACATCACCTAACAGTCAGATAACAAACCCCATAAACATTCAAAACATCCACCTAACAGTCAGATAACAAACCCCATAAACATTCAAAACATCCACCTAACAGTCAGATAACAAACCCCATAAACATTCAAAACATCCACCTAACAGTCAGATAACAAACCCCAAAAACATTCAAAACATCCACCTAACAGTCAGATAACAAACCCCATAAACATTCAAAACATCCACCTAACAGTTCAGATAACAAACCCAAAAAATTCAAACATCCACCTAACAGTCAGATAACAAACCCCATAAACATTCAAAACATCCACCTAACAGTCAGATAACAAACCCATAAACATTCAAAACATCCACCTAACAGTCAGATAACAAACCCAAAACATTCAACATCACAACAAAACATTCAAAACATCCACCTAACAGTCAGATAACAAACCCCATAAACATTCAAAACATCCACTAACATTCAGATAACAAACCCCAAAACATTCAAAACATTCACTAACATTCAGATAACAAACCCCAAAAACATTCAAAACATCCACCTAACAGTCAGATAACAAACCCCCAAAACATTCAAAACATCACATAACATTCAGATAACAAACCCCATAAACATTCAAAACATCCACCTAACAGTCAGATAACAACCCCAAAAACATTCAAAACATCACCTACACCAAACATTCAAACTCACAACTCAGATAACAAACCCCATAAACATTCAAAACATCCACCTCACATTCAGATAACAAACCCCATAAACATTCAAAACATCCACCTAACAGTGAGATAACAAACCCCATAAACATTCAAAACATCCACCTAACATCAGATAACAAACCCCAAAAACATTCAAAACATCCACCTGACATTCAGATAACAAACCCCAAAACATTCAAAATATCCACCTAACAGTCAGATAACAAACCCCAAAAACATTCAAAACATCCACCCAACATCAGATAACAAACCCAAAAACATTCAAAACATCCACCTAACATTCAGATAACAAACCCCAAAAAATTCAAAACATCCACCTAACATTCAGATAACAAACCCAAAACATTCAAAACATCCACCTAACATTAAGATAACAAACCCCATAAACATTCAAAACATCCACCTAACATTCAGATAACAAACCCCATAAACATTCAAAACATCCACCTAACATTAAGATAACAAACCCCAAAAACATTCAAAACATCCACCTAACATTTAGATAACAAATCCCATAAACATTCAAAACATCCACCTAACAGTGAGATAACAAACCCCATAAACATTCAAAACATCCACCTAACAGTCAGATAACAAACCCCATAAACATTCAAAACATCCACCTAACATTCAGATAACAAACCCATAAACATTCAAAACATCCACTAACAGTCAGATAACAAACCCATAAACATTCAAAACATCCACCTAACTATTCAGATAACAAACCCCATAAACATTCAAAACATTCACGTAACAGTCAGATAACAAACCCATAAACATTCAAAACATCCACCTAACAGTCAGATAACAAACCCCATAAACATTGAAAACATCACTTAACAGTCAGATAACAAACCCCAATAAACATTCAAAACATCCACCTCACAGTCAGATAACAAACCCATAAACATTCAAAACATCCACCTAACAGTGAGATAACAAACCCCATAAACATTCAAAACATCCACCTAACAGTCAGATAACAAACCTCCAAAAACATTCAAAACATCCACCTAACAGTCAGATAACAAACCCCAAAAACATTCAAAACATCCACCTAACAGTCAGATAACAAACCCCATAAACATTCAAAACATCCACCTAAACAGTCAGATAACAAACCCCAAAAACATTCAAAACATCACCTAACAATCAGATAACAAACCCATAAACATTCAAAACATCCACCTAACAGTCAGATAACAAACCCCAAAAACATTCAAAACATCCACCTAACAGTCAGATAACAAACCCCATAAACATTCAAAACATCCACCTAACAGTGAATAACAAACCCCATAAACATTCAAAACATCCACCTAACAGTCAGATACAAACCCCAAAACCTTCAAAACATCCACCTAACAGTCAGATAACAACCCCATAAACATTCAAAACATCCACCTAACAGTCAGATAACAAACCCCAAAACATTCAAAACATCCACCTAACAGTCAGATAACAACACCCATAAACATTCAAAACATCCACCTAACAGTCAGATAACAAACCCCAAAACATTCAAAACATCCACTAACAGTTCAGATAACAAACCCCATAAACATTCAAAACATCCACCTAACAGTCAGATAACAACCCCAAAACATTCAAAACATCCACCTAACATGTAACAAACCCCATAACATTCAAACATCCACTAAAGTCAATAACAAACCCATACATTCAAAACATCCACCTAACAGTCAGATAACAAACCCCATAAACATTCAAAACATCCACCTAACATTCAGATCAAATCAAACTCCCATAACATCAATAACAACCAATTCAAATCCACCTAACAGTCAGATAACAAACCCCATAAACATTCAAAACATCCACCTAACAGTCAGATAAACCCATAAACATCAAAACATCCACCTAACATAAACATCCCCATAAACATTCAAAAATCACTAAATCAGATAACAACCCCATAAACATTCAAAACATCCACCTAACAGTCAGATAACAAACCCCATAAACATTCAAAACATCCACCTAACAGTCAGATAACAAACCCCATAAACATTCAAAACATCCACCTAACAGTCAGATAACAAACCCCATAAACATTCAAAACATCCACCTAACAGTCAGATAACAAACCCCATAAACATTCAAAACATCCACCTAACAGTCAGATAACAAACCCCATAAACATTCAAAACATCCACCTAACAGTCAGATAACAAACCCCATAAACATTCAAAACATCCACCTAACAGTCAGATAACAAACCCCATAAACATTCAAAACATCCACCTAACAGTCAGATAACAAACCCCAAAACATTCAAAACATCCACCTAACAGTCAGATAACAAACCCCATAAACATTCAAAACATCCACCTAACAGTCAGATAAAAACCCATAAACATTCAAAACATCCACCTAACAGTCAGATAACAAACCCAAAACATTCAAAACATCCACCTAACAGTCAGATAACAAACCCCATAAACATTCAAAACATCCACCTAACATTCAGATAACAAACCCCATAAAATTCAAAACATCCACCTAACATTCAGATAACAAACCCCATAAACATTCAAAACATCCACCTAACAGTCAGATAACAAACCCCATAAACATTCAAAACATCCACCTAACAGTCAGATAACAAACCCCAAAACATTCAAAACATCCACCTAACAGTCAGATAACAAACCCCATAAACATTCAAAACATCCACCTAACAGTCAGATAACAAACCCCATAAAACATTCAAAACATCCACCTAACAGTCAGATAACAAACCCCATAAACATTCAAAACATCCACCTAACAGTCAGATAACAAACCCCATAAACATTCAAAACATCCACCTAACAGTCAGATAACAAACCCCAAAACATTCAAAACATCCACCTAACAGTCAGATAACAAACCCCATAAACATTCAAAACATCCACCTAACAGTCAGATAACAAACCCCATAAACATTCAAAACATCCACCTAACAGTCAGATAACAAACCCCATAAACATTCAAAAACATCCACCTAACAGTCAGATAACAAACCCCATAAACATTCAAAACATCCACCTAACAGTCAGATAACAAACCCAAAACATTCAAAACATCCACCTAACAGTCAGATAACAAACCCCATAAACATTCAAAACATCACTAACATCGATAACAAACCAAACATTCAAACATCACTACAGTAGATAACAAACCCTAAACATTCAAAACATCACCTAACAGTAGATAACAACCCAAAACATTCAAAACATCCACTAACAGTAGATAACAAACCAAAACATTCAAAACATCCACCTACAGTCAGATAACAAACCATAAACATTCAAAACATCACCTAACAGTCAGATAACAAACCCCTAATCATTCAAACATCACCTAACAGTCGATAACCAACCCCATAACTTCAAAAATCCACCTAACAGTCAGATAACAAACCCAAACATTAAAACATCACTAACATCAGATACAAACCCATAAACATTCAAAACATCCACCTAACAGTCAATAACAACCCAAACATTCAAAATCCACCTAACATCAATACAAACCCATAAACATTCAAAACATCCACTAACAGTAATAACAAACCATAAACATTCAAAACATCACCTACTCAGATAACAAACCCAAAACATTCAAAACATCCACTATCAATAACACCCCCAAAACATTCAAACATCCACCTAACATAGATAACAACCCAAACATTCAAAACATCCACCTAACAGTCAGATAAAACCATAAACATTCAAAACATCCACCTAACATCAGATAACAAACCCAAAAACATTCAAAACATCCCTAACATCAATAACAAACCCAAACATTCAAAACATCCACCTAACATTCAGATAACAAACCCAAAACATTCAAAACATCCACTAACATTCAGATAACAAACCCATAAACATTCAAAACATCCACCTAACATAGATAACAAACCCCATAAACATTCAAAACATCCACCTAACAGTCAGATAACAAACCCAAAACATTCAAAACATCCACCTACAGTCAGATAACAACCCCATAAACATTCAAAACATCACCTAACAGTCAGATAACAAACCCAAAACATTCAAAACATCCACTAACAGTCAGATAACAAACCCCATAAACATTCAAAACATCCACCTAACAGTCAGATAACAACCCCAAAAACATTCAAAACATCCACCTAACAGTAGATAACAAACCCATAAACATTCAAAACATCCACCTAACAGTCAGATAACAAACCCATAAACATTCAAAACATCCACTAACAGTCAGATAACAAACCCATAAACATTCAAAACATCCACCTAACAGTCAGATAACAAACCCCATAAACATTCAAAATCCACCTAACGTCAGATAACAAACCCCAAAACATAAAACATCACCTAACATCAGATAACAAACCCCATAAACATTCAAAACATCCACCTAACAGTCAGATAACAAACCCCAAAACATTCAAAAATCCACCTAACAGTCAGATAACAAACCCCAAAACATTCAAAACATCCACCTAACAGTAGATAACAAACCCCATAAACATTCAAAACATCCACCTAACAGTGATAACAAACCCCACAAACATACAACATCATAACAACCCCAACATAAATCCACCTAACAGTAGATAACAAACCCCAAAACATTCAAAACATCCACCTAACAGTCAGATAACAAACCCATAAACATTCAAAACTCCACCTAACAGTCAGATAACAAACCCCATAAACATTCAAAACATCCACCTAACAGTCAGATAACAAACCCCAAAACATTCAAAACATCCACCTAACAGTCAGATAACAAACCCATAAACATTCAAAACATCCACCTAACATCAGATAACAAACCCAAAACATTCAAAACATCCACCTAACATTCAGATAACAAACCCCAAAACATTCAAAACATCCACCTAACAGTCAGATAACAAACCCCAAAACATTCAAAACATCCACCTAACAGTCAGATAACAAACCCCATAAACATTCAAAACATCCACCTAACAGATAACAACCCCCAAAACATTCAAAACATCCACCAACATTCAGATAACAAACCCAAAACATTCAAAACATCCACCTAACATCAGATAACAAACCCAAAACATCAAAACATCCACCTAACATTCAGATAACAAACCCCAAAAACATTCAAAACATCCACCTAACAGTCAGATAACAAACCCCAAAACATTCAAAACATCCACCTAACAGTCAGATAACAAACCCATAAACATTCAAAACATCCACCTAACATCAGATAACAAACCCAAAAACATTCAAAACATCCACCTAACAGTCAATAACAAACCCCATAAACATTCAAAACATCCACCTAACATCAGATAACAAACCCCAAAACATTCAAAACATCCACCTAACATCAGATAACAAACCCCATAAACATTCAAAACATCCACCTAACATCAGATAACAAACCCCAAAACATTCAAAACATCCACCTAACATTCAGATAACAAACCCCATAAACATTCAAAACATCCACCTAACATCAATAACAAACCCCATAAACATTCAAAACATCCACCTAACATCAGATAACAAACCCCATAAACATTCAAAACATCCACCTAACAGTCAGATAACAAACCCCAAAACATTCAAAACATCCACCTAACAGTCAGATAACAACAAACACCCCATAAACATTCAAAACATCCACCTAACATTCAATAACAAACCCCATAAACATTCAAAACATCCACCTAACATTCAGATAACAAACCCCATAAACATTCAAAACATCCACCTAACATTCAGATAACAAACCCCATAAACATTCAAAACATCCACCTAACATTCAGATAACAAACCCCATAAACATTCAAAACATCCACCTAACAGTTCAGATAACAAACCCCCAAAACATTCAAAACATCCCCCTAACATTCAGATAACAAACCTCCAAAAACATTCAAAACATCCACCTAACATCAGATAACAAACCCCAAAACATTCAAAACATCCACTAACATTCAGATAACAAACCCAAAACATTCAAAACATCCACCTAACATTCAGATAACAAACCCCAAAACATTCAAAACATCCACCAACATTCAGATAACAAACCCAAAAACATTCAAAACATCCACCTAACATTCAGATAACAAACCCCAAAAACATTCAAAACATCCACCTAACATTCAGATAACAAACCCCAAAAACATTCAAAACATCCACCTAACATCAGATAACAAACCCCAAAACATTCAAAACATCCACCTAACAGTCAGATAACAAACCCCATAAACATTGAAAACATCCACCTAACATTCAGATAACAAACCCCAAAAACATTCAAAACATCCACCTAACATAGATAACAAACCCCATAAACATTCAAAACATCCACCTAACATTCAGATAACAAACCCCAAAACATTCAAAACATCCACCTAACATCAGATAACAAACCCCATAAACATTCAAAACATCCACCTAACATTCAGATAACAAACCCAAAACATTCAAAACATCCACCTAACATTCAGATAACAAACCCCATAAACATTCAAAACATCCACCTAACATTCAATAACAAACCCCATAAACATTCAAAACATCCACCTAACATTCAAATAACAAACCCCATAAACATTCAAAACATCCACCTAACATTCAGATAACAAACCCCATAAACATTCAAAACATCCACCTAACAGTCAGATAACAAACCCCATAAACATTCAAAACATCCACCTAACATTCAAATAACAAACCCCATAAACATTCAAAACATCCACCTAACATTCAAATAACAAACCCCATAAACATTCAAAACATCCACCTAACATTCAGATAACAAACCCCATAAACATTCAAAACATCCACCTAACATTCAAATAACAAACCCCATAAACATTCAAAACATCCACCTAACATTCAGATAACAAACCCCATAAACATTCAAAACATCCACCTAACATTCAGATAACAAACCCCCAAAACATCCACCCAACATTCAGATAACAAACTCCCAAAAACATTCAAAACATCCACCTAACATTCAGATAACAAACCCCCAAAACATCCACCCAACATTCAGATAACAAACCCCCAAAACATCCACCTAACAGTCAGATAACAAACCCCAAAAACATTCAAAACATCCACCTAACATTCAGATAACAAACTCCCAAAAACATTCAAAACATCCACCTAACATTCAGATAACAAACCCCAAAAACATTGAAAACATTCACATAACATTCAGATAACAAACCCCATAAACATTCAAAATATCCACCTAAAATCCAGTTCATGCCTCTTATAGACCGGCAGCAAGAAAAGAAAAAAAAAGACACACCCAAATCAGCAGCTGTCTACCAGGGATATCAGGGAGAGTGTGGATTTTATGGGGATTCACTGCAGACAATTCCATATGCATTTCATCATCTGCTAGTAGTTAACTGGCAAACTGATCAAAACGCTACGTGCTCTGCAAGCCCCCAGCATTGTAGATGACAAAGATGTATACGACTTGTGGGGAATATGTAGCAGAAACTCTGGGGACAGTCGGACACCAAGAGATCTTAACCCTTTGACTCCAGCACCCTATCCACCAACTGCAAAAACTTAACCCTTTGACTCCCGCACCCTATCCACCAACTGCAAAAACTTAACCCTTTGACTCCCGCACGCAATCCACCAACTGCAAAAACGTAACCCTTTGACTCCCGCACCCTATCCACCAACTGCAAAAACTTAACCCTTTGACTCCCGCACCCTATCCATCAACTGCAAAAGCTTAACCCTTTGACTACCGCACCCTATCCACCAACTGCAAAAACTTAACCCTTTGACTCCCGCACCCTATCCATCAACTGCAAAAACTTAACTCTTTGACTCCCGCACCCTATCCACCAACTGCAAAAACTTAACCCTTTCATTCCCGCACCCCATCCACCACCTGCATAAACTTTCACCCTTTGACTCCCGCACTCAATCCACCACCTGAAAAAACGTAACCCTTTGACTCCCTTACCCTATCTACCAGGATGAGGGAGTTAAAGGGTTAAGTTTTTGCTTTGTTAGCATGGTTGACAATGCAGGATGCTGATGGACGGGGTGCGGGAGTCAAAGGGTTAAGTGGAGAAATCCGCCGTTAAGCAAGTCTTTCAGCCCTGTACTGCTGTTACTCTAAGGGACGTTAAGCAAGTCTTTCAGCCCTGTACTGCTGACACTATAAGGGACGTTAAGCAAGTCTTTTAGCCCTGTACTGCTGACACTCTAAGGGACGTTAAGCAAGTCTTTCAGCCCTGTACTGCTGACACTATAAGGGACGTTAAGCAAGTCTTTCAGCCCTGTACTGCTGACACTCTAAGGGACGTTAAGCAAGTCTTTTAGCCCTGTACTGCTGACACTCTAAGGGACGTTAAGCAAGTCTTTTAGCCCTGTACTGCTGACACTCTAAGGGACGTTAAGCAAGTCTTTTAGCCCTGTACTGCTGACACTCTAAGGGACGTTAAGCAAGTCTTTTAGCCCTATACTGCTGACACTATAAGGGACGTTAAGCAAGTCTTTCAGCCCTGTACTGCTGACACTCTAAGGGACGTTAAGCAAGTCTTTTAGCCCTGCACTGCTGACACTCTAAGGGACGTTAAGCAAGTCTTTTAGCCCTGTACTGCTGACACTCTAAGGGACGTTAAGCAAGTCTTTTAGCCCTGTACTGCTGACACTATAAGGGACGTTAAGCAAGTCTTTTAGCCCTGTACTGCTGACACTCTAAGGGACGTTAATAAGTCTTTTAGCCCTGTACTGCTGACACTCTAAGGGACGTTAAGCAAGTCTTTTAGCCCTGTACTGCTGACACTCTAAGGGACATTAAGCAAGTCTTTTAGCCCTGTACTGCTGACACTATAAGGGACGTTAAGCAAGTCTTTCAGCCCTGTACTGCTGACACTATAAGGGACGTTAAGCAAGTCTTTCAGCCCTGTACTGCTGACACTCTAAGGGACGTTAAGCAAGTCTTTCAGCCCTGTACTGCTGTCACTCTAAGGGACGTTAAGCAAGTCTTTCAGCCCTGTACTGCTGACACTCTAAGGGACGTCAAGCAAGTCTTTCAGCCCTGTACTGCTGACACTCTAAGGGACGTTAAGCAAGTCTTTCAGCCCTGTACTGCTGACACTCTAAGGGACGTTAAGCAAGTCTTTCAGCCCTATACTGCTGACACTATAAGTGACGTTAAGCAAGTTTTTCAGCCATGTACTGCTGACACTCTAAGGGACGTTAAGCAAGTCTTTTAGCCCTGTACTGCTGACACTCTAAGGGACGTTAAGCAAGTCTTTCAGCCCTGTACTGCTGACACTCTAAGGGACGTCAAGCAAGTCTTTCAGCCCTGTACTGCTGACACTCTAAGGGACGTTAAGCAAGTCTTTCAGCCCTATACTGCTGACACTATAAGGGACGTTAAGCAAGTCTTTCAGCCCTGTACTGCTGACACTCTAAGGGACGTTAAGCAAGTCTTTCAGCCCTGTACTGCTGCTGACACGCTAAGGGACGTTAAGCAAGTCTTTCAGCCCTGTGCTGCTGACACTCTATGGGACGTTAAGCAAGTCTTTCAGCCCTGTACTGCTGACACTCTATGGGACGTTAAGCAAGTCTTTCAGCCCTGTACTACTGACATTCTAAGGGACATTAAGCAAGTCTTTCAGCCCTGTACTGCTGACACTCTAAGGGACGTTAAGAAATTCTTTCAGCACTGTACTGCTGACACTGTAAGGGACGTTAAGCAAGTCTTTCAGCCCTGTACTACTGACACTGTAAGGGACGTTAAGCAAGTCTTTCAGCCCTGTACTGCTGTCACTGTAAGGGACGTTAAGCAAGTCTTTCAGCCCTGTACTGCTGACACTCTATGGGACGTTAAGCAAGTCTTTCAGCCCTGTACTGCTGTCACTGTAAGGGACGTTAAGCAAGTCTTTCAGCCCTGTACTGCTGACACTGTAAGGGACGTTAAGCAAGTCTTTCAGCCCTGTACTGCTGGCACTATAAGGGACGTTAAGCAAGTCTTTCAGCCCTGTACTGCTGACACTATAAGGGACGTTAAGCAAGTCTTTCAGCCCTGTACTGCTGACACTGTAAGGGACGTTAAGCAAGTCTTTCAGCCCTATACTGCTGACACTCTAAGGGACGTTAAGCAAGTCGTTCAGCCCTGTACTGCTGACACTATAAGGGACGTTAAGCAAGTCTTTCAGCCCTGTACTGCTGACACCCTAAGGGACGTTAAGCAAGTCTTTCAGCCCTATACTGCTGACACTGTAAGGGACGTTAAGCAAGTCTTTCAGCCCTGTACTGCTGACACTCTATGGGACGTTAAGCAAGTCTTTCAGCCCTGTACTGCTGACACTATAAGGGACGTTAAGCAAGTCTTTCAGCCCTGTACTGCTGACACTGTAAGGGACGTTAAGCAAGTCTTTCAGCCCTGTACTGCTGACACTGTAAGGGACGTTAAGCAAGTCTTTCAGCCCTGTACTGCTGTCACTGTAAGGGACGTTAAGCAAGTCTTTCAGCCCTGTACTGCTGTCACTGTAAGGGACGTTAAGCAAGTCTTTCAGCCCTGTACTGCTGTCACTGTATGGGACGTTAAGCAAGTCTTTCAGCCCTGTACTGCTGACATTCTATGGGACGTTAAGCAAGTCTTTCAGCCCTGTACTGCTGTCACTGTAAGGGACGTTAAGCAAGTCTTTCAGCCCTGTACTGCTGTCACTGTAAGGGACGTTAAGCAAGTCTTTCAGCCCTGTACTGCTGTCACTGTAAGGGACGTTAAGCAAGTCTTTCAGCCCTGTACTGCTGACACTATAAGGGACGTTAAGCAAGTCTCTCAGCCCTGTGCTGCTGACACTCTAACCCTTTGACTCCCGCATCCTGTCCACCAGCTTCCTTTATTGCCAACCCTGCCATCAAAGCAAAAACTTAACCCTTTGACTCCCGCACCCTGTCCACCAGCATCCTATATTGCCAACCCTGCCATCAAAGCAAAAACTTAACCCTTTGACTCCCTCACCCTATCCATCAGCTTCCTGCAGGAAGCTGGTGGATAGGGCGAGGGAATCAAAGGGTTAAGTTTTTGCAGTAG
>CM060310.1:98776721-98784221 GCA_030674185.1 Monoplex corrugatus | reverse complement strand
CCTCCTCTCTCTTTCTGTATGTTTATAACGTACTTGTAGAATATCAAGGACAGCTTTTTAAGACACATTTACCAGGACCTAATAGTAGGCTTACTATCTTTCTACAATGAATTCATCATCATCATCAGGTGCCTTGCCATATGGTATTGGCGATCATGGCCCTCCATCTGTTTCTGTCCCTTTTTGCCGCAAGCACCTCTTCCACCCTCTTTGTCTTCAGCCATTCTGCAAGTCCGTCTGGTATTTTATTATATTTTTATATTATTTTCTCCTGGGTCTACCTGGTGCTCTCTTTCCATCCAGCTTTCCCGTTGTCACCAGGTGCTCCAATTCCCCTTCCTCATAAAATGGCCTATAAATGTTGCCTGTCTTTTCCTAATCTTCCTTCCGAATGATCTTGTTGTGTCTGCCTCCATCAAGGTGTCTCGTTTGTCTTCTTTGCTGTCCATGGAACTCTCAACATTCTTCTTGGAAACCACATCTCAGCTGCCTCAATCTTGTTCCGGCTTTGCTTGTTGACTGTAAGAATGAATTGTTTTCAAAAAATAAAACGTTTTGGCAATCAGTCATCATATGTTGCGGGTGACTGGTAGCCAAGTGGTTAAGACATCCGTCACAAGGGTGACTTTGCCTCGAGAAATCTGACCACCTAGGATGCACAGCGCAGGTTCGATTTTCCGAGGAGGACAAATTTCTATTAAAAAAAAACCATGGCGACAGCAGAGGGGCATCCAGGAGTCATGACCTGGATGTGGCCCGGCCCCCTTAGAGTGTCAGAACACTTGCTTGACGGGGTTTCTCTTCTGCTGTCTTCTGCTCTCCCTACAGTTTCTTACTACAGTAACTTTTCAGTTTTTATACCCATTACACTCTTGTCTGTAGATCTTCTCTCGTCTCTGTCTCAGTCCCTTGTATGTTCTGTCTGTGTGTTTGTGTGTCTGTCTTGTGTTTGTGTGTCTGTCTCTGTGTTTGTGTCTCAGTCCCTGTGTTTGTGTCTGTCCGTGTTTGTGTGTCTGTCTCTGTGTTTGTGTCTCAGTCCCTGTGTATTGTGTCTGTCTGTGTTGTGTGCTGTGTTGGTGTCTGTCTCTGTGTTTGTGTGTCTGTCTCTGTGTTTGTGTGTCTGTCTCTGTGTCTGTCTTGTGCGTCTGTCTCTGTGTTTGTGCGTCTGTCTCTGTGTTTGTGTGTCTGTCTCTGTGTTTGTGTGTCTGTCTCTGTGTGTCTGTCCCTGTGTTTGTGTGTCTCTCTGTGTATGTGTCTGTCTGTGTGTTTGTGTGTCTGTCTGTGTGTCTGTCTCTGTATGTGTGTCTGTCTCTGTGTTTGTGTGTTTGTCTCTGTGTTTGTGTGTCTGTCTCTGTGTTTGTGTGTCTGTCTCTGTGTTTGTGTGTCTGTCTCTGTGTTTGTGTGTCTGTCTCTGTGTTTGTGTGTCTGTCTCTGTGTCTTGTGTGTCTGTCTCTGTGTTTGTGTGTCTGTCTCTGTGTTTGTGTGTCTGTCTCTGTTTGTGTGTCTGTCTCTGTGTTTGTGTGTCTGTCTCTGTGTTTGTGTTTCTGTCTCTGTGTTTGTGTGTCTGTCTCTGTGTTTGTGTGTCTGTCTCTGTGTCTGTGTGTCTGTCTCTGTGTTTGTGTGTCTGTCTCTGTTTGTGTGTCTGTCCGTGTATGTGTGTCTGTCTCTGTGTTTGTGTGTCTGGCTGTGTGTATGTGTGTCTGTCTCTGTGTTTGTGTGTCTGTCTCTGTGTTTGTGTGTCTGTCTCTGTTGTGTTCTGTCTCTGTGTGTCTGTCTCTGTGTTTGTGTGTCTGTCTCTGTGTATGTGTGTCTGTCTGTGTTTTGTGTCTGTCTGTGTGTCTGTCTTTGTGTGTCTGTCTCTGTGTTTGTGTGTCTGTCTCTGTGTTTGTGTGTCTGTCTCTGTTTGTGTGTCTGTCCGTGTTTGTGTGTCTGTCTCTGTGTTTGTGTGTCTGTTTGTGTTTGTGTGTCTGTCTCTGTGTTTGTGTGTCTGTCTGTGCGTTTGTGTGTCTGTGTGTGTGTGTGTCTGTCTCTGTGTTTGTGTGTCTGTCTCTGTGTTTGTGTGTCTGTCTCTGTGTTTGTGTGTCTGTCTCTGTGTTTGTGTGTCTGTTTCTCTCTCTTCTTTCAGTCGATAAAACGAAGTGGTTTGCTGTCTGCTGAAGAAACAGGAAAAACAAAAACAACAACAAAATCAAGAGAAAAAAAAGGAAGAAAGAAAAAGGGGATTTTGTTGCCGTTGTTATGTACTATGGTTTTGTTTACTTATGCATTTATTTGTATGTATTCATTTATTCATTCATTCTTCGTTATGGTTTATAAATGGATTTATTATTTTATCACATTGAAAAAATAAACAAACGAGCATACAGACACACACACACACGCGCGCGCACAAACACGCACACACTCATACACACATACACGCACAGCAAGTGCAAACCATTGACACTAAAGATCACCAGACACACGACCAAACCGGAAGATCAACAGAGCACGAGCAAAAGACAGAAAGGACCCAATCAACAAGCAGCAGACACAGAGACTGGCCAATGAAAATACTTGTTTCTCAAGACATACAGCGCACTCACTGACTTGTAGAAAGGGGGGCAGCGGTAAACGAAGGGAGAGCACTGTTACCATAAACAAAGGGGTTTAATTGTGGCAGACGATAAGCACACCGGGAGAATAGACAGGAAACGGCAGATAACGGCAGGGGCATGACCAAAGACATTACCATGATAGGAACAATGAGCTTCAGGGACGATGTAAATTGCCAGATGTTTTGGTCTGACTGTGCTAAGGAAAGCAGAATAATGCTGACCGTGTGTACAATTCATCATCATCATCATCACCAGGTACCCTGCCGCATGGCGTTGGCGACCATGGACTTCCAACCATCTCTATCTCTCGTTGCCCCCAGCATCTCCCCCACCCTCTTCATCCTCAGCCACTTTGCAAGTCCGTCCAGCATTCTCTCCCTGGGTCTACCCGGTGCTCTCTTTCCCTCCAGCTTTCCCGTTGTGACCAGGTGCTCCAAATCCCCCTTCCTCATAAAATGGCCTATAAATGTTGCTTGTCTTTTCCTAATCTTCCTTATCAGTGATCGACTTGTGTCTGCCTCCATCAAGACTGTCTCGTTTGTTTTCTTTGCTGTCCATGGTACTCTCAACATTCTTCTGAGAAACCACATCTGTGTACAATTATCACATGTATACATCGAGATCTGGCGCCTTATAAATTTATATCCTCATTATTATTATTATTGTCATTATTATCAATCATCAGTCTGTGACTGTAATACTGCGTAATTCACAATAACAGCTGGTCTGTTAGATCTTAACTTTCTGTGTGTTGCTTTTGTTCTCATCATGATCATCAGCATCAAGTCTTTATTGCCACACGCACTCATCTCTCTGGCAGCCATGCCACTTCCGCTATGTTACGCTATGTATTCGTGTGTATACGTCCGTGTGTGTGTGTGTGTGTGTGTGTGTGTGTGTGTGTTGTGCATGTGTGTGTGTGTGTGTGCTGTGTGTGTGAGTGTGGTGTGAGTGTGTGTGTGTGTGTGTGTGTATGTGTGTGTGTGTGTGTGTGTGTGCATGTGTGTGTGTGTGTGTGATGTGTGTGTGAGTGTGAGTGTGTGTGTGTGTGTGTTCGTGTGTGTGTGTGTGTTCGTGTGTGTGTGTGTGTGTGTGTGTGGTTCGTGTGTGTGTGTGGTGTCGTGCGTGCGTGCGTGTGTGCGTGCGTGCGTGTGTGTGTGTGTGCGTGTGTGTGTGTGTGCACGTGTGTGAGTGAGTGTGTGAGTGTGTGTGTGTGTGTGTGTGTGGTGTGTGCATGAGTGAGTGAGTGTGTGTGTGTGTGCGTGTGTGTGTGCGTGTGTGTGTGTGTGCAATAGAAACAAGCACCTTCATAAAGTGTCATAGTCAGCCCTCTGACTGTCAAACCGGTGTTGTTACACTGTGAGCGCGTGAGTGGAATAAAAACAACGTCATTCAGTGTGAAAGAGACAATGCAGGTTTTTAGCCAACCAGAACAAATGAACTCACCCAGCTGTAGGGTCTATAGGTTAGCGTTTGTTAAATTAACTAATGACGCGTTAAATTGAAGCGGAAGTCTCATTTCAAACCAAGGTTACTACTTCCTGTTCCTAGAACGGATCAATACACTCTGACCCGCGTCATATTCGGAGCCAGCAGACTGTGCATGTATTGTATCCAGAACTTGAGTTACGTAACGTGTGTTATTATTATGAACCCATACCATGACACAATAAGCAAACAACACCCAGCAACAACCATGACTTGATATTATAGTCAACAACACACATATCAACTTTGTGCAAACAACAAGTTAAGAAGATTACCCAAGACTGATGGATGTGACCAGACCGCCAATGCCTCGTCGAGACCAGAGAATCCCACCCACACCTGCTATTGACGCCACCACACAGGTAGCCATTTCACCAAGCAAAGAGAGGGGGGGGGGGGGGATCTATGCACTGCATGGCCCATTCGGACCCAGTCATCAGTCACCTTCTTCACAAGCCGAATGGCAAGATGGGGAGATGACAAACCCCGGGACACTGCTACACGTGTGTACACCAGGTCTAGCCCAGCCACGGGACCAACAGAGAATAAAAGATCCCTGTTTTGCCGTATTCCTTATTAGGCAGCTGTCCAGCAGCCAGTTCCCACAGCTGTCCAGCAGCCAGTTCCCACAGCTGTCCAGCAGCCAGTTCCACAGCTGTCCAGCAGCCAGTTCCCACAGCTGCCCAGCAGCCAGTTCCCACAGCTGTCCAGCAGCCAGTTCCCACAGCTGTCCAGCAGCCAGTTCCCACAGCTGTCCAGCAGCCAGTTCCCACAGCTGCCAATCCTTTTCCGCATACTATAGTATCGACACTGAGCAGTCGGATGCTCACTACGTTAGTTTACCAACATTACAGGCTGAACCAATACCGTTACACGGATGTGAGGCGTGGACAGTCAGCAAGCAAAGCCAGAGCAAGATTGAGGCAGCCGAGATATGGTTTCTAGGAAGAATGTTGAGAGTTCCATGGACAGCAAAGAAAACAAACGAGACAGTCTTGATGGAGGCAGACACTAGATCACTGATAAGGAAGATTAGGAAAAGACAGGCAACAGTTATAGGCCATTTTATGAGGAAGGGGGATTTGGAGCACCTGGTCACAACGGGAAAGCTGGAGGGAAATAGAGCACCGGGTAGACCCAGGGAGACCCATTCTGCTGGACGGACTTGCAGAGTGGCTGGGGACGAGGAGGGTGGGGGAGATGCTAGGGGCAACGAGAGATAGAGACAGATGGAAGTCCATGATCGCCAACGCCATGCGGCAGGGCACCTGATGATGATGATGATGATGACAGGCTGAGGGTGGTGGAGGTGTTTGATTGCGTGGTCGTATGATCGCAAAACCAGCCAGTCATGACGCTCCAGACACCTGTGGTCGTATAATTACAAAATCAGCCAGGCATGACGCTCCAGACACCTGTGGTCGTATAATTACAAAACCAGCCAGTCATGACGCTCCAGACACCTGTGGTCGTATAACTACAAAATCAGCCAGTCATGACGCTCCAGACACCTGTGGTCGTTTAGTTACAAAATCAGCCAGGCATGATGCTCCAGACACCTGTGGTCGTATAATTACAAAATCAGCCAGTCATGACGCTCCAGACACCTGTGGTCGTATAATTACAAAATCAGCCAGTCATGATGCTCCAGACACCTGTGGTCGTATAATTACAAAATCAGCCAGGCATGACGCTCCAGACACCTGTGGTCGTATAATTACAAAATCAGCCAGGCATGACGCTCCAGACACCTGTGGTCGTATAATTACAAAATCAGCCAGGCATGACGCTCCAGACACCTGTGGTCGTATAATTACAAAATCAGCCAGGCATGACGCTCCAGACACCTGTGGTCGTATAATTACAAAATCAGCCAGGCATGACGCTCCAGACACCTGTGGTCGTATAATTACAAAATCAGCCAGGCATGACGCTCCAGACACTTGTGGTCGTATAATTACAAAATCAGCCAGTCATGACGCTCCAGACACCTGTGGTCGTATAATTACAAAATCAGCCAGTCATGACGCTCCAGACACCTGTGGTCGTATAATTACAAAATCAGCCAGTCATGACGCTCCAGACACCTGTGGTCGTATAATTACAAAATCAGCCAGGCATGACGCTCCAGACACCTGTGGTCGTATAATTACAAAATCAGCCAGGCATGACGCTCCAGACACCTGTGGTCGTATAATTACAAAATCAGCCAGTCATGACGCTCCAGACACCTGTGGTCGTATAATTACAAAATCAGCCAGTCATGACGCTCCAGACACCAGAAACAGCCTTGCAGTCAACACAATAAGACTCCAACACAGGCAAGATGGAACAATTTTGAGGGGAAAAAAAACAGTTTGGGGGCTGTCACCAAAGCAAACCTGCTGATGACAGCGTAATTCATCCAGACAAAGGATATCATCCTAAGACACAGTCCTGAGCTTTACAACAAACTGACCCCACACAGCTGTCCGTTCTGTGTGTTAGAACCACGTATTACAACACAGATACACTTTTCTGAAAATATCTGTCTGTTCCGTGTATTAGCATCAAGCATGACAACGCAGCGTTACAGTTAGCTTTGCGGCCGACAGCTGTGTGCACGTAACTGTGTTGTGTGTGGCAGTACCACATACTGGCACCAGTACCTCTGTCTTGCCTTTTCCACAATGTCTCTTTGTCTGATGGTTAGCTGGTGAGGAAGTGAATGGAGTTGTGGTGTGGTGCCTTCGTCTGACTCGTCACACTGAGGACACAGGGGCAAGTAATCTGTAACGGTGAACATGGAGAGGTGAGGGGAGAACAGGAAGGATGGAGGGCTATTTTCATCAAGGACAAGGAAAAAAGGAACCCTGAGGGAAGACTGAGAGGTTGTCCCCACGAAAGAAAAGAGAAAAAGGGGAAGTAAAGAATTCAATTTGACTTGGAGACAGCCTCACTGCCTCAGCATGCTTCACTTCCACACAAGGCATTCTATTCAGGCCATCATGATTAAATCGTGCAGTCTCTCACGTCCCGGAGTGTCTTGTTTGAAAAGTGACGCATTCTGAACACCTCACAAAAGACTCTCCCTCACACTGACGCAATTACAGGGACCAGACATAGAGGTAGTGGAATATCAATTCAGTTTTTGTCACATTGAAAACACTGGCTGGTCAGGTCCAGACTGTCTGAATAGATGATGAAGGATTCCACAAAGAATGTGTACGGTGTACTTACCTTGCCTGCGGATGTGGTTCAGCCCCTCTATCTGCACCTTCAGGATTGTGTGCACAGATGATCTCATGTAAACTTTTCATCGTTCATTGCGAAGTGATGATGGCCACATGCACTCCACCTGAACTGGAGTGATAATGATCAGTTGTACTCCATATGACGTTTGGTGTTCAATACTGTGTCGTGTGTGTATATTTAC
>CM060310.1:98761721-98766721 GCA_030674185.1 Monoplex corrugatus | reverse complement strand
CCTAGCATCAGTAACAACCTAGACTGTATACAAAGACGTTGTCTATATCACTGATAACCTAGCATCAGTAACAACCTAAACCTGTATACAAAGACGTTGTCTATATCACTGATAACCTAGCATCAGTAACAACCTAAACTGTATTCAAAGACGTTGTCCATATCACTGATAACCTAGCATCAGTAACAACCTAAACTGTATTCAAAGACGTTGTCCATATCAATGATAACCTAGCATCAGTAACAACCTAGACTGTATACAAAGACGTTGTCCATATCACTGATAACCTAGCATCAGTAACAACCTAAACCTGTATTCAAAGACGCTGTCTATATCACTGATAACCTAGCATCAGTAACAACCTAAACTGTATTCAAAGACGTTGTCCATATCAATGATAACCTAGCATCAGTAACAACCTAAACTGTATTCAAAGACGTTGTCCATATCAATGATAACCTAGCATCAGTAACAACCATATCAATGATAACTTAGCATCAGTAACAACCATATCAATGATAACCTAGCATCAGTAACAACCTAAACCTGTATACAAAGACGTTGTCTATATCACTGATAACCTAGCATCAGTAACAACCTAAACTGTATTCAAAGACGTTGTCCATATCAATGATAACCTAGCATCAGTAACAACCTAGACTGTATACAAAGACGTTGTCCATATCACTGATAACCTAGCATCAGTAACAACCTAAACCTGTATTCAAAGACGTTGTCTATATCACTGATAACCTAGCATCAGTAACAACCTAAACTGTATTCAAAGACGTTGTCCATATCAATGATAACCTAGCATCAGTAACAACCTAGACTGTATACAAAGACGTTGTCCATATCACTGATAACCTAGCATCAGTAACAACCTAAACTGTATTCAAAGACGTTGTCCATATCAATGATAACCTAGCATCAGTAACAACCTAAACTGTATTCAAAGACGTTGTCTATATCACTGATAACCTAGCATCAGTAACAACCTAAACTGTATTCAAAGACGTTGTCCATATCAATGATAACCTAGCATCAATAACAACCTAAACTGTATTCAAAGACGTTGTCTATATCACTGATAACCTAGCATCAGTAACAACCTAAACTGTATTCAAAGACGTTGTCTATATCACTGATAACCTAGCATCAGTAACAACCTAAACTGTATTCAAAGACGTTGTCTATATCACTGATAACCTAGCATCAGTAACAACCATATCAATGATAACCTAGCATCAGTAACAACCTAAACCTGTATTCAAAGACGTTGTCTATATCACTGATAACCTAGCATCAGTAACAACCATATCAATGATAACCTAGCATCAGTAACAACCATATCAATGATAACCTAGCATCAGTAACAACCTAAACCTGTATTCAAAGACGTTGTCTATATCACTGATAACCTAGCATCAGTAACAACCATATCAATGATAACCTAGCATCAGTAACAACCATATCAATGATAACCTAGCATCAGTAACAACCTAAACTGTATACAAAGACGTTGTCTATATCACTGATAACGTAGCATCAGTAACAACCATATCAATGATAACCTAGCATCAGTAACAACCATATCAATGATAACCTAGCATCAGTAACAACCTAAACCTGTATACAAAGACGTTGTCTATATCACTGATAACGTAGCATCAGTAACAACCATATCACTGATAACCTAGCATCAGTAACAACCTAAACCTGTATACAAAGACGTTGTCTATATCAATGATAACCTAAGTTTTATAATACGAAATCCAAAACAAGTGTGACTTCCCGCGTTCAGGCAAACAGGAACCAGGAAAAAACTCCAAGGAAGAATAAGAACGCGTATTTAATACAACAAGATAAGACAGGCGCAAATTCTCGGCCAACTGGCCTTTGTCAAGCGTAAGATCACAAACAAACAAACACCATATACAAAAATTAGGAGAAAAAGACTGAAACTTTCCGTTCAGTGTCCTTTTCTCACACTGGAAGGAGCAGCAGGGAAGATTCAGTCTTTTTCTCCTGATTTTTGTATCAGTAGATCTATCTATCTATCTACCCAACACTAATCCCATTTTGTGATAAAGGTCTACACTTATAATACACTCTCTACCCACTGACTGGTAACCATAGGGTGGTAGGGGAGCTGTCTATCTACCCAGAACTAATCCCATTTTGTGATGATAGTTATGAACGATAGGGTGGTAAAGGAGCTATCTATCTACTCACCACTAATCCCATTTTGTGATAAAGGTCTATATGATAGTTATGAACAATAGGGTGGTAAGGGAGCTATCTACCTACCCACCACTAATCCCATTTTGTGATAAAGATCCACATGATAGTTATGAACGATAGGTGGTAAAGAGCTATCTATCTACCACACAATCCATTTTGTGATAAAGGTCCATGATAGTTATGAACATAGGTGTATGGTAAGCTATCTATCTACCCACCACCACAATCCCATTTTGTGATAAACGTCCACATAATAGTTATGAACGATAGGGTGGTATGGAAGGTCATCTATCTACCTACCCACCACCAATCCCATTTTGTGATAAATGTCTACATTATACAATTGATAGTTATGACAGACAGTCTAGCGAGTGGCCGGGAGGCGTGTTTCACTAGCGCTGTGTGATGGAGCGACCAATACATTATTTTCTGTTAGAGTATTGTGTTAAACTCCCTTTGCCCCCATTCTTTATACTGTCATTTGGAAAATGGTCTGTCTGGACCACAGGAAATGTCTATCTCCCTCCCCAACACTGACAAAGCCTTAGAGACAGGGTGAGAGAGAGAGAGAGAGAGAGAGAGAGAGAGACAGAGACAGAGACAGAGACAGAGAGACAGACTGAGAGAGAGAGGAGAGAGAGAGAATGAGAGAGAGAGAGAGAGCGAGAGAGAGAGAGAGACAGAGACAGAGAGACAGAGAGAGAGACAGAGAGAGAGACAGAGACAGAGAGACAGAGACAGAGAGACTGGGAGAGAGGAGAGAGAGAGAGAGAGAGAGAGAGAGAGAGAGAGAGAGACAGAGAGAAAGAGACAGAGAGCGTCTCCCCCCTCCCCAACAAAGTCAAAGCAAACACCCCTTCCCAACAGAGACAAAGGCACAGACACACAGACACACAGACACACAGACAGACACAGACAGACAGACAGAGAGACAGAGACACTAAGAGAGACAGACAGAGACAGAGACCGAGACAGAGAGAGACAGAGAGAGATAAAGAAAGACAGAAAGACAGAGAAACAGAGAAAGATACAGACAGACAAAGACAGACAGACAGAGACAGACAGACAGAGACGGAAAGAGAGACACACAAAGAGAGAGAGACACACACACACAGAGACAGAGACAGAGGGAGAGAGAGACAGACATACAGAGACAGACATACAGAGACAGAGAGACACTACGAGAGAGAAACAGAGAGACAGAGACACACAGAGAGAGGGAGACAGAGACAGAGAGAGAGAACAAAGAGAGACAGAGAGAGATAGAGAAAGAAAGAAAGACAGACAGACAAACAGACAGACAGTCAGGCAGACAGACAGACAAACAGACAGACAGTCAGGCAGACAGACAGACAGACAGACAGACAGACAGACAGTCAGGCAGACAGACAGACAAACAGACAGACAGTCAGGCAGACAGACAGACAGACAGTCAGGCAGACAGACAGACAAACAGAGTTCAAAAAAAAAAAAAAAAGCAATATCAAAAGGGAGGTTTGGAAGACGAAGAGAATAGAGGGGCAGAGGACGGGAGGGTGGGGAGGGAGAGGGGGCTGTCATGGAGGACATGAGGGGAGGGAGGTGGAGCAGATACATAGGTACAGTCAGTACTGCTGTACTGACAA
Organism: Monoplex corrugatus; assembly: GCA_030674185.1. Classification (NCBI taxonomy): domain Eukaryota; kingdom Metazoa; phylum Mollusca; class Gastropoda; order Littorinimorpha; family Ranellidae; genus Monoplex; species Monoplex corrugatus. The sequence continues at coordinate 98,762,852 of CM060310.1, read as the reverse complement.
AGGTGTAGGTTTATGGTGTACATACATAGGTACAGTCAGTGCTGCTGTACTGACAAAGGTGTAGGTTTATGGTGTACATACATAGGTACAGTCAGTGCTGCTGTACTGACAAAGGTGTAGGTTTATGGTGTACATACATAGGTACAGTCAGTGCTGCTGTACTGACAAAGGTGTAGGTTTATGGTGTACATACATAGGTACAGTCAGTGCTGCTGTACTGACAAAGGTGTAGGTTTATGGTGTACGTACATGGTGTCTGCATTGACTCTACCCTCTCCATGAACAACTTTGTTTCTCAAACTGCCAGATCCTGCTACTATCATCTCCATCGTATAAAGCTGATCAGGAAGTATATCTCTGTCGAAACAACTGCAAAACTCGTTCTCTCCTTCATAATGTCTCGCATTGACTATTGCAATTCACTCCTGTCTGGTCTTCCTGCCTCCACCATTCACATCCTACAGCGCATTCAAAACAATGCTGCACGCCTTGTACTCAAAAAGAAAAAAGCTGACCACATATCTCCTCTCCTGGCACAACTTCACTGGCTCCCTGTATCAAAGCGCATACAGTACAAACTAGACACCATGTGCTACAAAAGCCTCAATAACGCAGCCCCCGATTACCTGTCAAGCCTACTTGAGATCTATGTTCCCTCACGTACCCTCCGCTCTGCCTCTGATCCTCTGACTCTTCGCTTTCCACGCACTAAGCTCAATACCTATGGTCCACGAGCCTTCTCTGTTTCTGGTCCACTCTCCTGGAACAAACTTCCTCTCTCAGTCCGTCAGCAACCTACTTTTGTCTCCTTCAAGTCCGCTCTCAAAACTCACCTTTTCTCTCCTGCATAAAATCCTAACCTCACTCAACCCTCCCCTCTGCAGCCTGTCTCCGCTCGGAGGGAATCACATGGTTATAATATATAATTGTATGCTATGCTCTCTATAATTTTCCATTGCTTTTATTCTTGCTTTTATTGCTTTTATTCTTTCTCCCCATTTATAGCCATGCGTGTGTGTGTGTGTGTGTGTGTGTGTGTGTGTGTGTGTGTGTGTGTGTGTGTGTGTGTGTGTCTGTATGTGTGCGTGCGTGTGTGTGCGAGCGTGCGTGCCTGCGTGTGTGTCTGCTTCA
>CM060310.1:98741721-98759221 GCA_030674185.1 Monoplex corrugatus | reverse complement strand
AACAGGTGCGTATGGAAGGTTCTAAAAGGAAATTCTCGCTAATATCACAAAAAGACTTGCGACTTTAGACAGCTTGGCAGCCAAAAAAAAAAAAAAAAAATGTTGAAGACTTCAATAGTGAAATGATGATAATGATGAAAATGTTATGGAAACTCTAGAGAAATTGGAAGCTAGGACTTTTGATTAGAAACTAAAAACGAAAAGTTTGAAGCGGCTGTTACAAGTCTGAAAAAAGAAAAAGAAATTCTCCAGGACACAATCAAGTACCAAGAAAGTCAAATAAAACAACTTCAAGGTGAGCAGAACGACATTCATTCAACAGTATCTAGAAGATGGAACTTGCGTGTGTAAAAGGTTCCAGAGAAGAATGCGAAAACTCTGACGACTGTCTGAAAAAATGCTGTGACATTTTCACTCATAAAACATAGTGAACACTGAAACATGCAATACTGAAGTCACTCATCGTACTGATAAGCCGATGGCAACAAACCACGACCAGTTTTGGTGCCATTCTGTGACAGAAAACACAGAGACAAAGTACTGAAATATAGAAGAAAACTGAAAAACTGGCATTATTATTGGTGAAGGTTCAACCCAAGCCCATTATAATATTTTCCAAAACTCTAGATCTCTATACCTTATAGCCAGTGCGTATTTCCTATGTCATCACCTCGCTGCATTACCGCACACAACTGTGTGCTTCAAACATATATGTCAGCATTTGATTTATAACTGCACATAACTGCATGCTTCCTATGTCAGCATCTTGCTTTATTACCGGTAGCACACAACTGCATGCTTCATATAGCAGTCACTTGCTCTTGTCTTCACTGACAATGTCTCTTTGTGTCCTTGTTAGCAGCGAGGGAGGGGGGTGAGGGAGGGGGGAAACAGCGGCGGTATCTTCTTCATCGCCATCATCATCACACTGAGCATAGAAGAGCGCGCAATCTGTATCGGTGAAAGTTGAGGGGTAGGCATGGGGGGGAGGGAGTAAAGAAGGGGGCGCCTTCATCAAGAAGAGGAGGATAGGAGGGCAATGGATGGAAGTGAGGAATTCAATTTGTCTTGTTAGTGCCTCACTTGCCCCACATGCTTCACTCCAACTGCTGGCATTCCTTTCACACCACGGCCAGCTGTATGCCTGTCACGTTTTCTGCGCGCCTTGTGTAGAAACAGATCTCTACACTTCTGACATCTAACCTATCACATCTCTGACTCTCACATCTGACCTCGGCACAACATCTCCCTCAGTCTCACATCTCATCACATCTCTGACTCTCACATCTGACCTCGGCACAGCATCTCCCTCAGTCTCACATCTCATCACATCTCTGACTCTCACATCTGACCTCGGCACAGCATCTCCCTCAGTCTCACATCTCACTGAATGTCACATCTGACCTCGGCACAGCATCTCCCTCAGTCTCACATCTCATCACATCTCACTGAATGTCACATCTGACATCGGCACAACATCTCCCTCAGTCTCACATCTCATCACATCTCACTGAATGTCACATCTGACATCGGCACAACATCTCCCTCAGTCTCACATCTCATCACATCTCACTGAATGTCACATCTGACATCGGCACAACATCTCCCTCAGTCTCACATCTCACCACATCTCACTGAATGTCACATTTGACATCGGCACAACATCTCCCTCAGTCTCACATCTCACCACATTTCACTGAATGTCACATCTGACATCGGCACAACATCTCCCTCAGTCTCACATCTCCTGGAGTCCCACATCTCACCACATCTCCCCGAGTCTCACATAATGAAAAAAACAACAACAATAACAATACTCTTAATAATAAAAACAATAATGATACTAATGTACAATTATAAAGTGCCTAAAAGTGATCTAGGCCCTTATAGCTATACATTAAAAAAAAAAACCAAAAAAAACCACGAAATATACGTGTAACACACATTCACTAATTTTACCCATCAACTCCATACACACAATCTCAATAACATCCACGCACAACACAAAACAAAACGCGCTAAACCAGGATGGGCTAGGGTCACACTATAACAAAGCTAAAATAAAACAGAATTGATGGAAAAGATGGGCTATATATGCGGGTCTTAATAGAGGAAAGGTTTGGCAAACTTCTCAGATCAAAAGGCATCTCATCACAACATCTCCCAAAATTTCATATCTCAGCACAACACCTTTCTGCGTCTCATGTAGACACAAGACTTTAAGTCAAACAGTGAGGCAATGGAAGAGGAATTCAGTTCTAGCTGACTACAAATATCAATTGTCAACGAATTTCTGAGCAAACTGTTTCCAACGGTTCTTGTCCATGCGGTACGGTATCACACTGGATTTCTATAGCATACCAGACCAATAACACAGCTTGGAAAACGTCCTTTCTGAAAAAGGCTTGTGAAAAATGGACTGATTATACAGAGGGGAGGGGGGGGGGGGTACAAAAGTAGGTATACAGTATCACATAATTATTATGATGCTTAATTCCGCTCTCGATTAGAGGAGTGTGTGAATACCGACGGCAAGCAGTTTGAGTATCTGAGGGATTAAAGCTGTGCTTGTTATTACATGTATATGCAATATTCATTTGTTTGTATAATAAATGCAATGAGTATTGTACGTGTTTTCTTTTTTACATAGATGTATACCTACTTTTGCACCCCCCTGTATAAATGATCTTCAGTGGAGCGACCACACACACACACACACACACACACACACACGCATGCACGCACACACACCAACACACACACACACGCATGCACGCACGCACACACACGCGCACACACGCAAAAGTACGCAAGTACACACACACACACACACAACACACACACACACACACACACACACACATACGCACACAGACACACACACACATACACACACACACACACAACGTAGCAACCAGAAAATGTGTACCTTCAAACTGTCCAGCTATAACGGTCAGTCACCAAGCAACTGGAGTGGAGTGAGAAGAAGAAGATGGCAGAGATGCTCACAGACAACGAGCGAGGAAACCAACGTGTCTTCAGGCAATTAATGAATTACTCCCGACGACCAGCGCGGCACGACAAACAGCAGGAGGTCATACTACCAGGGGTGTGATCCACTACAACCACCACCACCACCAACAATAACCACCACCATCACCACTCTGTATGGTGCCATGTGATTGATGTGAGTGATCTCATCATCTATACTATCTCCCGTGTCAGAAGAGCGGCAGGGGAAAATATCCGAGTCCCAGCAAAGCCCTTTGATAAAGTATATATGTAAGAGAACAGCCATACCGTGAGCAGAGGGAAGGAGGGAGGGAGGGAAAGGATGGGGTGGGGTGGGGGGAGAGGGAGGATGAAGGGCTACGGCCGGAGTACAAATAGGGACGGGGACCTGGATGGAGATGGTGAGAGGAGAGGAGAGAAATTGGTCATAGCAGTCCTGTCAGTGGCCTCACAGTCTCAAGCAATCTACTGAGTGCCAAGATGGTATTGATTACCTCTCTCTCTCTCTCTCCCTCCCTCTCTCTAGCTCTCTCTCCTCTCTCTCTCTCTCTTACACACACACACACACACTCTCTCTCTTTCTCTCACGCACACACCACACACACACTCTCACTCTCTGTCTCTCACGCACACACACACCACACACATACACACACACACTCTCTCTCTCTCTCACACACACACACACACACACATATTCTCTTTCACTCTCTCTCACAAACACATTACGCACACACACACACACACACACACACACACTCTCTCTCTCTCTCGCAACCACACACACACACACACTCTCTCACACTCACACACACACACGCACACACACACACAACACTCAAACACATTTCTCTCTCTCTCTTCTCTCTCTCTCTCTCTCTCTCTCTCTCTCTCTGCGTCTGTCTGTCTGTGTCACGGGATGCCTGGCTGACAGACAGAACAATAAATTCTCTACGTACTCATGACCTTGAGGCATCAAACACTCTCCATGCTGCCCTGCCTCCCTTCCTCTCTCTTTCTCTCTCTGTCTGTCTGTCTGTCTGTTTGCACGCATGTCTGTCCCACTCAGACAGTGTCTGTTCATGAAACACCTAAGCAATTTACACCAATCATGATAATACCGAAATCATGAACTGAAAAATATTCTTCCTATGTAAACTTTATTGCTGAAACTTTTTAAAAATCTCAAACTCGAGCAAGAACAGATATCCAGTTATTAACAGTTTGTTGAATGGTTGGATGAAACATTGTTTAAAAACTGCAATAGCGTCTTTGAACATGTATCAGTTTGACAGATTTAGCACACACAAAAAAGCATCACGTGGGCGTCTATGTATTGTGTGTATATGTAAATACACGCACGTGCATAAAAGTGTAAGGTGTCCATTATATAAATTTACTCTGATGATGACTTTTGATGTGTCAGTTGTAGCACGACCTGTGTCGTCTGGAATCTCTTGTAGTATTACATCTTACTTCTTAGATATGGACTGGTAAGGTATGACGTGTTGTGTGAATCATCTTGTGTGAAAGTTATGGACTGAAAAAGTATGACATGTGTTGAATAAATTATCTTTTATTTACAGTTATGGACTTGTGAAGTACGACCACAGTTGTGTGAATCATCTTGTTGTATGACAGATCAATGATGGACCAGTAACTGCACGGAAGGCTTCTTGTCCTAAAACCTTAATGAACACAGCACAACACAACAAGGTCTCCCATCCAAAGTTATACCGTGACAGCAACACCAAGATTCATCTATACCATCAACGTGGACCTGTCACCATGATATCAACTCTCTCACTACTTCACTCACTCTGTACTCAGCCTCTCTCCTGCTCAGTGAGGGAGGGAAAAGGCTGACTTACCCTGCTCAGTGAGGGAGGGAAAAGACTGAATTACCCTGTACAGTGAGGGAGGGAAAAGGCTGACTTACCCTGCACAGTGAGGGAGGGAAAAGGCTGACTTACCCTGCACAGTGAGGGAGGGAAAAGGCTGACTTACCCTGCACAGTGAGGGAGGGAAAAGGCTGACTTACCCTGCACAGTGAGGGAGGGAAAAGACTTACCCTGCTAAGTGAGGGAGAGAAAAGACTGAATTACCCTGTACAATGAGGGCGGAAAAAGGCTGAATTACCCTGTACAGAGAGGTAGGGAAAAGGCTGACTGACTGACTGTAGACCAGCAGAAGGAAGTGTCGTCGGTACCATCATCACTGATGGTTACCACTCCATTCTGACAGTCCTCAAAGACTGGCACACAAAAAAGACTGAATCCACCGTCTGTGCAGGAAATTATACTCCCCCCATAAAACCTCTCTCTCTGTCTCTCTGTCTCTCTCTCTGTCTCTCTGTCTCTCTCTCTCTCTCTCTCTGTCTCTCTCTCTCTGTCTCTCTCTCTGTCTCTCTCTCTCTGTCTCTCTCTGTCTCTCTCTCTCTCTGGCTCTCAAACCAAAGTCATGCAACGTAAAAAATGTTCCTTTTCCTAAGACGGAGAGAAACAGAAAGAAAGGGAGAGAGACAGACAGACAGACAGAGAGTGAGGGAGGGAGAGACACAGAGAGAGAGAGAGACAGACAGACAGACAGAGAGAGAATGAGAGAGAGAGAGAGAGAGAGAGAGAGAGAGAGAGAAACTGACGAACACAGCCTGCCTTGTTTCTTGTCTTTCTTTTTTTCTTTCAAGAGATACTAAAGACAGATGTCTTAACTGTACTGAGTACAGCTGTCTGTCCCAAAAGGACAGTGGTCAGATGTCTTAACTGTACTCAGTACAGCTGTCTGTCCCAAAAGGACAGTGGTCAGATGTCTTAACTGTACTCAGTACAGCTGTCTGTCCCAAAAGGACAGTGGTCAGATGTCTTAACTGTACTCAGTACAGCTGTCTGTCCCAAAAGGACAGTGGTCACACGTCTTAACTGTATTCAGTACAGCTGTCTGTCCCAAAAGGACAGTGGTCACATGTCTGAACTGTATTCAGTACAGCTGTCTGTCCCAAAAGGACAGTGGTCAGATGTCTTAACTGTACTGAGTACAGCTGTCTGTCCCAAAAGGACAGTGGTCAGATGTCTGAACTGTACTCAGTACAGCTGTCTGTCCCAAAAGGACAGTGGTCACATGTCTTAACTGTACTGAGTACAGCTGTCTGTCCCAAAAGGACAGTGGTCAGATGTCTTAACTGTACTCAGTACAGCTGTCTGTCCCAAAAGGACAGTGGTCACATGTCTGAACTGTACTGAGTACAGCTGTCTGTCCCAAAAGGACAGTGGTCACATGTCTGAACTGTACTGAGTACAGCTGTCTGTCCCAAAAGGACAGTGGTCAGATGTCTTAACTGTACTCAGTACAGCTGTCTGTCCCAAAAGGACAGTGGTCAGATGTCTTAACTGTACTCAGTACAGCTGTCTGTCCCAAAAGGACAGTGGTCAGATATCTTAATTGTACTCAGTACAGCTGTCTGTCCCAAAAGGACAGTGGTCACATGTCTGAACTGTACTGAGTACAGCTGTCTGTCCCAAAAGGACAGTGGTCAGATGTCTGAACTGTACTGAGTACGCTGTCTGTCCCAAAAGGACAGTGGTCAGATGTCTGAACTGTACTGAGTACAGCTGTCTGTCCCAAAAGGACAGTGGTCAGATGTCTGAACTGTACTGAGTACAGCTGTCTGTCCCAAAAGGACAGTGGTCAGATGTCTAACTGTACTGAGTACAGCTGTCTGTCCCAAAAGGACAGTGGTCACATGTCTGAACTGTACTGAGTACAGCTGTCTGTCCCAAAAGGACAGTGGTCAGATGTCTTAACTGTACTGAGTACAGCTGTCTGTCCCAAAAGGACAGTGGTCAGATGTCTTAACTGTACTGAGTACAGCTGTCTGTCCCAAAAGGACAGTGGTCAGATGTCTTAACTGTACTGAGTACAGCTGTCTGTCCCAAAAGGACAGTGGTCAGATATCTTAACTGTACTCAGTACAGCTGTCTGTCCCAAAAGGACAGTGGTCAGATGTCTTAACTGTACTCAGTACAGCTGTCTGTCCCAAAAGGACAGTGGTCAGAGTCTTAACTGTACTCAGTACAGCTGTCTGTCCCAAAAGGACAGTGGTCAGATGTCTTAACTGTACTCAGTACAGCTGTCTGTCCCAAAAGGACAGCGGTCAGATGTCTTAACTGTACTCAGTACAGCTGTCTGTCCCAAAAGGACAGTGGTCAGATGTCTTAACTGTACTCAGTACAGCTGTCTGTCCCAAAAGGACAGTGGTCAGATGTCTTAACTGTACTCAGTACAGCTGTCTGTCCCAAAAGGACAGTGGTCACACGTCTTAACTGTACTCAGTACAGCTGTCTGTCCCAAAAGGACAGTGGTCACACGTCTTAACTGTACTCAGTACAGCTATCTGTCCCAAAAGGACAGTGGTTCACACGTCTTATAACTGTACTCAGTACAGCTGTCTGTCCCATAAAGGACAGTGGTCACACGCTCTTTAACTGTACTCAGTACAGCTGTCTGTCCAAAAGGACAGTGGTCAGACGTCTTAACTGTACTCAGTACAGCTGTCTGTCCCAAAAGGACAGTGGTCAGACGTCTTAAACTGTACTCAGTACAGCTGGTTGAGACCCAAAAGGACAGTGTCAGGACAGTCCTTAACTGTACTCAGTACAGCTGTCTGTCCAAAGGACAGTGGTCAGACGTCTTAACTGTACTCAGTACAGCTGTCTGTCCCAAAATGGACAGTGGTCAGACGTCTTAACTGTACTCAGTACAGCTGTCTGTCCCAAAGGACAGTGTGCAACTGCTTAATGTACTCAGTACAGTGAACCTGAAGAAAAAAAAAACTACGAAAAAAGAATCCAGATACGCGTATCAAGAAAGGCGCAAGTTTTCGGCAACTGGCCTTAAGTTGTGCCTGTCTTGTCTGGTTGTAGGACAACTGGCCTTAATTTGTGCCTGTCTTGTCTGGTTGTAGGCCAACTGGCCTTAAGTTACGCCTGTCTTGTCTGGTTGTAGGACAACTGGCCTATTTAGGTTGTGCCATGTCTGTCTTGTCTGGTTGTAGGACAACTGGCTACCTTATTGTTGTGCCTTCCTGTCTTGTCTTGTAGACAACTGGCCATAATGTGCCTTTTGTCTTTAGCAACTGCCTATGTTGCTGTCTTGTCTGGTTGTAGGACAACTGGCCTTAATTGTGCCTGTCTTGTCTGGTTGTAGGCAACTGGCCTTAAGTTGACGCCTGTCTTGTCTGGTTGTACTGCTTAGCTGCTTCTGTAACAACTGGCCTTAAGTTGTGCCTGTCTTGTCTGGTTGTAGGACAACTGGCCTTAAGTTGTGCCTGTCTTGTCTGGTTGTAGGCAACTGGCCTTAAGTTGTGCCTGTCTTGTCTGGTTGTAGGACAACTGGCCTTAAGTTTGTGCCTGTCTTGTCTGGTTGTAGGACAACTGGCCTTAAGTTGTGCCTGTCTTGTCTGGTTGTAGGACAACTGGCCTTAAGTTGTGCCTGTCTTGTCTGGTTGTAGGACAACTGGCCTTAAGTTGTGCCTGTCTTGTCTGGTTGTAGGACAACTGGCCTTAAGTTGTGCCTGTCTTGTCTGGTTGTAGGACAACTGGCCTTAAGTTGTGCCTGTCTTGTCTGGTTGTAGGACAACTTGGCCTTAAGTTGTGCCTGTCTTGTCTGGTTGTAGGACAACTGGCCTTAAGTTGTGCCTGTCTTGTCTGGTTGTAGGACAACGCACTTGTTTAGTGCCTTAAGTTGTGCCTGTCTTGTCTGGTTGTAGGACAACTTGGCCTTAAGTTGTGCCTGTCTTGTCTGGTTGTAGGACAACTTGCTGCTTAAGTTGTGCCTGTCTTGTCTGGTTGTAGGACAACTGGCCTTAAGTTGCCTGTCTTGTCTGGTTGTAGGACAACTGGCCTTAAGTTGTGCCTGTCTTGTCTGGTTGTAGGACAACTGGCCTTAAGTTGTGCCTGTCTTGTCTGGTTGTAGGACAACTTGGCCTTAAGTTGTGCCTGTCTTGTCTGGTTGTAGGACAACTGGCCTTAAGTTAGTGCCTGTCTTGTCTGGTTGTAGGACAACTTGGCCTTAAGTTAGCCTGTCTTGTCTGGTTGTAGGACAACTGGCCTTAAGTTGTGCCTGTCTTGTCTGGTTGTAGGACAACTGGCCTTAAGTTACGCCTGTCTTGTCTGGTTGTAGGACAACTGGCCTTAAGTTGTGCCTGTCTTGTCTGGTTGTAGGACAACTGGCCTTACGTTACGCCTGTCTTGTCTGGTTGTAGGCCAACTGGCCTTAATTTGCGCCTGTCTTGTCTGGTTGTAGGCTTGCTGGCCGAAAATTTGCGCCTGTCTTGTCTAGTTGTAGGCCAGGTGGCCGAAAATTTGCGCCTGTCTCGTCTAGTTGTATCAAATACGCATTCTGATTCTTTTTTTTTTTTTCGTGTTTCTTTCTGGTTCCTGTTTGCTTGAAGCAGAACGCGGGCAGTCACACTTGTTATGGATTTTGCACTGTGTACAGGTAGCTGCCAGAAGACCCGCACACTGTGGGTTAAGTACAGTTTATGTTTACAGACGATTACTGGAAACCCATTGCTGCTCGTTACGTTGTGCCCCTGTAGCGTTCAGCCAGTGATAAACACTTTGACACACACAGCTCTCTGCCAACATCTCACGTGAAAAATGGAGAGATTGGAGCAACTGTATGGCTGTACAGATCAGTAGACTGTAAGTACTGCACTACTGTATACAGCAGTACTTTGCACACACTGCACTGCTAAACAATTCAGTACACTGTACGTGTTGTATTGTTGTAGAGATCAATACATTGTATGTACTGCGATGCTCTCCAGTCATCAACACGTTGCACGTATTGTATTCCTGTACAGATAAGTAAACTGTACATACTGTTCTGTTGTATAGCTAAGTACACTCAACATACTGATCGGTTGTACTTAACAGTATACTGTACGAATTGTACTGCTGTGCAGGTCAGCAAACTACACATACTGCACTGTTGTATAGATAGATATATTGTACATACTGCACTGTTGTACAGATAGATATATTGTACATACTGCACTGTTGTATAGATAGGTACATTGTACATACTGCACTGTTGTATAGATAGATATATTGTACATACTGCACTGCTGTATAGATAGATACATTGTACATACTGCACTGCTGTATAGATAGATACATTGTACATACTGCACTGCTGTATAGATAGATACATTGTACATACTGCACTGCTGTATAGACAGATACATTGTACATATTGCATTGTTGTATAGATAGATACATTGTACATACTGCACTGCTGTATAGATAGATACATTGTACATACTGCACTGTTGTATAGATAGATACATTGTACATACTGCACTGCTGTATAGATAGATACATTGTACATACTGCACTGCTGTATATATAGATACATTGTACATACTGCACTGTTGTATAGATAGATACATTGTACATACTGCACTGCTGTATAGATAGATACATTGTACATACTGCACTGTTGTATAGATAGATACATTGTACATACTGCACTGTTGTATAGATAGATATATTATACATACTGCACTGCTGTATAGATAGATACATTGTACATACTGCACTGCTGTATAGATAGATACATTGTACATACTGCACTGTTGTATAGATAGATACATTGTACATACTGCACTGTTGTATAGATAGTTACATTGTACATACTCCACTGTTGTATAGATAGATACATTGTACATACTGCACTGTTGTATAGATAGATACATTGTACATACTGCACTGTTGTATAGATAGATACATTGTACATACTGCACTGTTGTATAGATAGATACATTGTACATACTGCACTGTTGTATAGATAGATACATTGTACATACTGCATTGATATATAGATAGATACATTGTACATACTGCACTGTTGTATAGATAGATACATTGTACATACTGCACTGTTGTATAGATATATTGTACATACTGCACTGTTGTATAGATAGATACATTGTACATACTGCACTGTTGTATAGATAGATACATTGTACATACTGCACTGTTGTATAGATAGATACATTGTACATACTGCATTGATATATAGATAGATACATTGTACATACTGCACTGTTGTATAGATAGATACATTGTACATACTGCACTGTTGTATAGATAGATACATTGTACATACTGCACTGTTGTATAGATAGATACATTGTACATACTGCATTGATATATAGATAGATACATTGTACATACTGCACTGTTGTATAGATAGATACATTGTACATACTGCACTGTTGTATAGATAGATACATTGTACATACTGCACTGTTGTATAGATAGATACATTGTACATACTGCACTGCTGTATAATAGATACATTGTACATACTGCACTGCTGTATAGATAGGTACATTGTACATACTGCACTGCTGTATAGATAGGTACATTGTACATACTGCACTGTTGTATAGATAGATACATTGTACATACTGCACTGTTGTATAGATAGATACATTATACATACTGCACTGCTGTATAGATAGATACATTGTACATACTGCACTGCTGTATAGATAGGTACATTGTACATACTGCACTGTTGTATAGATAGATACATTGTACATACTGCACTGTTGTATAGATAGATATATTGTACATACTGCACTGTTGTATAGATAGATACATTGTACATACTGCACTGCTGTATAGATAAATACATTGTACATACTGCACTGTTGTATAGATAGATACATTGTACATACTGCACTGTTGTATAGATATATTGTACATACTGCACTGTTGTATAGATAGATACATTGTACATACTGCACTGTTGTATAGATAGATACATTGTACATACTGCACTGTTGTATAGATAGATACATTGTACATACTGCATTGATATATAGATAGATACATTGTACATACTGCACTGTTGTATAGATAGATACATTGTACATACTGCACTGTTGTATAGATAGATACATTGTACATACTGCACTGTTGTATAGATAGATACATTGTACATACTGCACTGCTGTATAGATAGATACATTGTACATACTGCACTGCTGTATAGATAGGTACATTGTACATACTGCACTGCTGTATAGATAGGTACATTGTACATACTGCACTGTTGTATAGATAGATACATTGTACATACTGCACTGTTGTATAGATAGATACATTATACATACTGCACTGTGTATAGATAGATACATTGTACATACTGCACTGCTGTATAGATAGGTACATTGTACATACTGCACTGTTGTATAGATAGATACATTGTACATACTGCACTGTTGTATAGATAGATATATTGTACATACTGCACTGTTGTATAGATAGGTACATTGTACATACTGCACTGTTGTATAGATAGATACATTGTACATACTGCACTGTTGTATAGATAGATACATTGTACATACTGCACTGCTGTAGGGACCTACAGTTCAGTGGAATTGTGCAGCCTTGGGAGGAATCTCAAAGACCTTCCCTGAGTACAGGGTTTATGCACAGGCTGACACCATCTGCCACATGAACTAAGTCTTGCTAACTCCATAACATACAGAGTCTTTAACTGAGACTGAAATTTAGTCACTCCCAACAAATCATCATAGGGCCTGCTGGGCAATGCAAAAACCCCGTGAGTCAGTCACAGAATAGCCATGGTCACTACAAAGACTAATAACTATCACCTTTTGTTGGCTGGGTTATGTACAACCCACGTGTATCAGTCACACCCCCACACCCCCAATTCCTCGTCCTAATTTCCTCCCCTAATCAAACCAACCAACCACATCTAAAATCATACTTAAAAAACAAACAACAACAAACAAACAAACAACCCAAAGTTTATATTCTGCATGTTATTCTCTAAAACCAAATTCGTGGAGGTGGAAACCTACAAGAAAGCCTTTACTGTAAACTTGCTATGAAGCACACAAAAAGCCTTAACTGTAAACAGAAACACACAAAAAGCTTTCATTGTAAACAGTGGTGTGAAATACACTAAAAAGTCTTTCACTGTAAACAATGGTGTGAAACACACAAAAAGCCTTCACTGTAAACAGTCATTGAAACACACAGCAAAAGCCTTCACTGTAAACAATGTTGTGAAAACACACAAAAAGCCTTCACTGTAAACAATGGTGTGAAACACACTAAAAGCCTTCACTGTAAAGACATGTTTAAACACACTAAAAAGCCTTCACTGTAAACAATGGTGTGAAACACACTAAAAAGCCTTCACTGTAAACGAATGGTGTGAAACACACAAAAAGCCTTCACTGTAAAAGTGGTGTGAAACACACAAAAAGCCTTCACTGTAAACGAGTGTATGAAACACACTAAAAAGCTTCACTGTAAACAATGATGTGAAACACACTAAAAAGCCTTTCACTGTAAACAGTGGTGTGAAACACACAAAAAGTCTTTCACTGTAAACATGGTGTGAAAAACACGAAAGTCTTTCCTGTAAACATGGTGTGAAACACACAAGAAATTTTCACTGTAAACAATGGTGTGAAACACAAAAAGCCTTCACTGTAAACAGTGGTGTGAAACACACTAAAAAGCCTTCCTGTAAACATGGTGTGAAAACACTAAAAAGTTCACTGTAAACAGTGGTGTAAACAGGAAAGCTTTCCTGTAAACAGTGGTGTGAAAACAAAGAAACCTTCACTGTAAACATGGTGTGAAAACAAAGAAAGCCTTCACTGTAAACAGTGGTGTGAAACAAGGGAAGAAGCCTTCACTGTAAACAGTGGTGTGAAACAGAAAGCTTCACTGTAAACAGTGGTGTGAAACAGGCAAGAAAGCCTTCACTGTAAACAGGTGTGAAACAGGAAGAAAGCCTTCACGTAAACAGGGGTGAAACACCACAAAAAGCCTTCCTGTAAAACAGAGTGAAAACAGGAAGGTTTCATGTAAACAGTGGTGTAAAACAAGAAAGCCTTCACTGTAAACAGTGGTGTGAAACAAGAAACCTTCACTGTAAACAGTGGTGTGAAACAGAAAGTTCAATGTAAACAGTGGTGTGAAACAACAAAGCCTTCACTGTAAACAGTGGTGTGGAAACAACAAAGGTTTCAATGTAAACAGTGTGTGAAACAACAAAGCCTTCACTGTAAACAGTGGTGTGAAACAAGAAAGCCTTCACTGTAAACAGTGGTGTGAAACAGGAAAGGTTCATGTAAACAGTGGTGTGAAACAACAAAGCCTTCACTGTAAACAGTGGTGTGAAACAAGAAAGCCTTCACTGTAAACAGTGGTGTGAAACAGAAAGCCTTCACTGTAAACAGTGGTGTGAAAAACAAAGCCTTCACTGTAAACAGTGGTGTGAAACAAGAAAGCCTTCACTGTAAACAGTGGTGTGAAACAGGAAAGGTTTCAATGTAAACAGTGGTGTGAAACAACAAAGCCTTCACTGTAAACAGTGGTGTGAAACAAGAAAGCCTTCACTGTAAACAGTGGTGTGAAACAACAAAGGTTTCAATGTAAACAGTGGTGTGAAACAACAAAGGTTTCATGTAAACAGTGGTGTGAAACAACAAAGGTTTCAATGTAAACAGTGAGTGAAAACAACAAAGCCTTCACTGTAAACAGTGGTGTGAAACAAGAAAGCCTTCCTTCCCTGTAAACAGTGAAGTGTTGGCAGTGCAGGCAGCAAAGCAGGCACCATTTTCCCCTTCCAGTCTTACCACAAAGGCTGGCTGACAAGGAGAACAGATGTAGAACAGAACCGTTCTGCTAGAACACAACTCTGAAAACGGTGACCTACTGACCTCTGACACGGGCCACTTCGTTGTACACATGACACCGTTTTCCGTTTCCCAGCAAACCTACACCAAGTTGTTTGTGTGTCTTTCTGTGTTGAAAGCACCATCAGTCTTCTGGGACTATTGGGACGAAAGGAACGGAACAAGAAAAGATGTTGGGGGGGGGGGGAGGGGAGGGGGGTGAGAAAGAGGTGGAGAGGGAGTGAAAGGAAAAGAAAGACACAGGCGGAGTGAGATGAGGGAGAGTGGAAAAGGCAGGAATGAGGCTGAACAACAACGTTTGTTCCGAAGCTGATGGCACGAGCAGATTAAAGCTCTTTTATTTCACACAGTCCTGAGTTCATACAGCGTCTACTCTCATACAATTAACAATAATGCCCATAGAGGGTCTTGACTAATACAGAGAGAGAGAGAGGAGAGAGAGAGAGAGAGACAGAGACAGACAGACAGACAGAGCAGACAGAAAGAAGAAGAAAGAGAAGAGAGAGACAGAGACAGAGAGAGAGAGACAGACAGCAGAGAGGACAGAGATTCAGAATTAGATATTCATTCATAGAGGCCATTACCCTTCACGAAGGGGAGTGAATTTCAAAATATATCGAATTTCGACTACAAATACATTGTAAATCCGTTAAGTATTTTTTATCAATGCAAGCCAAAACAATTCTGAAACAACCACATACACAAGAGACAGAAAAACAAACTTACGAAACATCTTTTATGTTTGAGAGATTTATACAGGAACACAGCTAATCTTTTTTCCTATTACTACTTCATTTAAAGAGAGAAAGGGGGCGGGATTAAAACCATCATTAATGACGGTGGTCCCCCGTTAATGACACAAGAAACGACGACAAGATGAATGAGGAAGAAAGAAATACATAGACAAAAAAAAAAAGTCCTGAAACACCACAGGTCACAGGAGTGGAACGGCACTCATTTGCTGTGTAGTACAACTGTTACACACACTTGACGTGAATGTCATTTGCTGTGTAGTACAACAGTTACACACACTTTGACGTGTATGTCATTTGCTGTGTAGTACAACTGTTACACACATTTGACGTGAATGTCATTCGTGTGTAGTACAAACAGTTACACACACTTTGAAAGTGTATGTCATTTGCTGTGTAGTACAACAGTTACAAACACTTGACGTGAATGTCATTTGCTGTGTTAGTACAACAGTTAACCACACTTGACGTGTAACGTCATTCACTGTGTAGATACAAACAGTTACACACACTTGACGTGTATGTCATTCACTGTGTAGTACAACAGTTACACACACTTGACGTGTACATCATTCACTGTGTAGTACAACAGTTACACACACTTGACGTGTATGTCATTCACTGTGTAGTACAACAGTTACACACACTTGACGTGTACATCATTCATGTGTAGTACAACAGTTACACACACTTTGACGATGTACATCATCCACTGTGTAGTACAACAGTTACACACACTTTGACGTGTACATCATTCACTGTGTAGTACAACAGTTACACACACTTGACGTGTACATCATCCACTGTGTTGTACAACAGTTACACACACTTTGACGTGTACATCATTCACTGTGTAGTACAACAGTTACACACACTTTGACGTGTACATCATTCACTGTGTAGTACAACAGTTACACACACTTTGACGTGTACATCATCCACTGTGTAGTACACCAGTTACACACACTTGACGTGTACATCATTCACTGTGTAGTACAACAGTTACACACACTTGACGTGTACATCATCCACTGTGTTGTACAACAGTTACACACACTTTGACGTGTACATCATTCACTGTGTAGTACAACAGTTACACACACTTTGACGTGTACATCATTCACTGTGTAGTACAACAGTTACACACACTTTGACGTGTATCTCACTGATACAAAACATTCTGGGGAGGTGGGGTGGAGGAGTGGAGAATGATGGGGACAGGGAATGGAGATGGTGTTGATGGTGATGTGTCATTACACAAGCTGTAGTATGATTAACGACGTAACAGGATCATGTTAACATCTGGCGCCAACGTGTGTGTAACCAGACACAAAGATCGTGGGCTTTTACTTGACAATGGATCGTGTCCATAGATCTGCCGCCGCCTGTTTGGGGAAAGGTTAACCCTTTGACTCCCACACCCTATCCACCAACTGCAAAAAAATTAACCCTTTGACTCCCACACCCTATCCACCAACTGCAAAACTTAACCTTTTGACTCCCTCGCCCTATCCACCAGGAAGCTGGTGGATAGGGCGAGGGAGTCAAAAGGTTAAGTTTTTGCTTTGCTTGTATGGTGGACAATGCAGGATGCTGGTGGACAGGGTGTGGGAGTCAAAGGATTAGGTTTTTGCTCTGCTAGCATTGTTGACAATGCAGGATGCTGGTGGACAGGGTGTGGGAGTCAAAGGATTAGGTTTTTGCTCTGCTAGCATTGGTGACACAGCAGGAAGCTGGTGGACAGGATGCGGGAGTCAAAGGGTTAAGTTTTTGCTCTGCTAGCATTGGTGACACAGCATGATGCTGGTGGACAGGGTGCGGGAGTCAAAGGGTTAAGTTTTTGCTCTGCTAGCATTGGTGACACAGCAGGATGCTGGTGGACAGGGTGCGGGAGTCAAAGGGTTAAGTTTTTGCTCTGCTAGCATTGGTGACATAGTAGGATGCTGGTGGACAGGGTGTGGGAGTCAAAGGGTTAAGTTTT
>CM060310.1:98734221-98736721 GCA_030674185.1 Monoplex corrugatus | reverse complement strand
ACACACACACAGATTCGTGAAGATCACACACACACACACACACGCACACACACACACACACACACACACACACACACACACGCACAAATATACACACAGATATACACACACAAGCACACGCACATACACTTATACACACAAACACACATACACACACACACCACACCCACAAACCACACACACACACACACACACACACACACACATCGTTAGTTGTGAATATGGCCTCTGTATACTTACCAAGAGGCCCAGACTCTGTGAACACTGAATGGTTAAAACACTTTCAAGATCAGGACGACAAGTGGATAATTGGAGGTGATTTTAATGCACATGCCCCATTTTGGGAAAAGTATTGTACAAACATAACAAGCAACAGGTTGATTGAAAATATTGTAGATTCCAATTTATATTTACTTAACAACGGACACGTTACCCGGATCCCCGATATACCAACCCACAGACCCACAGCTATCGACCTTACTTTAATCTCACCATCCCTAGCCCCAAACGCCACATGGCAAACAGAGGATGACTTGTTGGGATCAGATCACATCCCCATACGTCTTATCCTAAACCATACTACAGAAATAGACGCCATACCACAAGATAGTTTACCCAAGTTTAATTATAAAAACGCTGACTGGATCAGTTTTAAGGCAATCCTTGAAAAGACAAGAACAGATCTATCTGAAGCAATGAACATAAACGAAACGTACGAAGTTTTCTGTAACTCACTCTTAAGGGCTGCTAACATTTCAATTCCAAAACTTACAGTGTCAAAAATAGGAAAACATCATGGAAATGTCTGGTGGAATGAGGACTGTCAAAAGGCAGTGAACGAAAAGAAAGAAAAATACAAAATTTATTTAGCAAACAGGTCACCTGAAAATCATACAGCGATGAAAAGTGCCAACATTAAGTGTAACAGAATCATAGAGCAAGCCAAAGAACAACACTGGACATCTTTTTGTAAATGTGAAGTAAATAACCACAAAGACACGATAAAGATTTGGGAAAAACTAAAATTAATGAAAAACGGGATTAAGTTGCCATCAATTCCAGTAAAGCTAGAAAATAACCCTATTCCTAGCTCATTGGAAAAAGCAGAAGCTTTTGCAGACGTGTTTGCTGAGGCCTGTCGTGTAGAAGGACTCCCTGTCTCTGATAGAAATTATAGGGAACGAGATGAAAAGAAAGATGTATATAAGGACCCTGCCTCTGACAATACTCACTACATAAATGCATCACTCACACTTCAAGAATTAAAAGATGCCATTCAGTCCCTTCCAAGTAAAAAAACGTCAGTTGGACTAGATGCAATTTCCAATGAGATGCTGAAAAATTTACCAGAAAATTTTATAATCTTGCTACATGACATATTTCAAAAATGCTGGAATAGTGGGATAATGCCTAACAACTGGAAAGAAACAATAGTGGTTCCTGTATTAAAACCAGGTAAATGTAATACCGATTTGAAAAACTACAGGCCAATTGCATTAACATCACATGTATGTAAACTAATGGAAAAATAATCTTAAAGAGACTGATGCACTATTGTGAAAAGAATAAAATAATACCAGTAAATCAGGCAGGATTTCGAAAAGGCAGGTCACCAGTAGAGATCCTAACAAAGCTAACTACTAATATAAAACAACAATTTGCAAGACGTCAATGTGTTTTAGCTACATTTTTTGATATAACGAAAGCATACGATCAAGTGTGGCACTCCCGATTGTTATTCAAATTTAAAAGTATTGGGCTGACAGGTCACATTTTTGGCTATGTTAAGTGTTTCTTAGAAAACAGAGTATTTCAAACGAGGATTGAAAATGTATATTCCACGAAACGAATTCTTCAAATGGGTATCCCTCAGGGATCCGTTATAGCTCCCCTTCTTTTCATGATATTAATGCATGACTTACCCAGTAAAGTATCTAAGCATGTAGTTTTAGCTCAATATGCTGACGATTTATGCATGTGGATGCAGGTAAATATGAAAAAGAAAACTCCTTTGCGCTGTATCAATTATACACGCAAATGCTACCAATTAGAACTTGATAAAATAGCGCGATACATGGTAGAAAATGGGTTACATCTATCCCTGGAAAAAACAAAAATAGTTTTATTTAATAATGGAGCTAACCCAGTAAATATTCCCACTTTCAAACTGGGAGATACTCTTCTTCAGTTTAACGAGTCGATTAAATTCTTAGGAGTTTTCCTTACAGCAAAATTATCTTGGAATCAGCATATTGAATACTTATTAACCAAAGCTCAAAAAAGTTTAAATTTCATAAAAATAGTTCGCAAACAGACATGGGGTCAAGATTCATCAACACTTGTTCATCTTTGTAAATCGCTTGTTAGATCTAAATTAACCTATGCTCAAGAAATCTTCTTCAGTGCACCGAAACACTTACTAAAAAAACTGCAGAGCATAGATTGTAAAGGTTTCAAACTTGCACTGGGTCTTCCAATGCATGCTTCCTGTCTTCGGACA
>CM060310.1:98724221-98729221 GCA_030674185.1 Monoplex corrugatus | reverse complement strand
CTTACCATCAGTCTCACAGGACCTGTCTTATTATCAGTCTCACAGGACCTGTCTTACCATCAGTCTCACAGGACCTGTCTTACCATCAGTCTCACAAGACCTGTCTTACCATCAGTCTCACAGGACCTGTCTTACCATCAGTCTCACAGGTCTTGTCTTACCATCAGTCTCACAGGTCCTGTCTTACCATCAGTCTCACAGGACCTGTCTTACCATCAGTCTCACAGGTCCTGTCTTATAATCAGTCTCACAAGACCTGTCTTACCATCAGTCTCACAGGACCTGTCTTACCATCAGTCTCACAGGACCTGTCTTACCATCAGTCTCACAAGACCTGTCTTACCATCAGTCTCACAAGACCTGTCTTACCATCAGTCTCACAAGACCTGTCTTACCATCAGTCTCACAAGACCTGTCTTACCATCAGTCTCACAAGACCTGTCTTACCATCAGTCTCACAAGACCTGTCTTACCATCAGTCTCACAAGACCTGTCTTACCATCAGTCTCACAGGACCTGTCTTACCATCAGTCTCACAAGACCTGTCTTACCATCAGTCTCACAGGACCTGTCTTACCATCAGTCTCACAAGTCCTGTCTTACCATCAGTCTCACAGGACCTGTCTTACCATCAGTCTCAGAGGACCTGTCTTACCATCAGTCTCACAGGACCTGTCTTACCTTCAGGACCTGTCGTTGAGCCAGTCCATGGCATTCTCATCTCCAGACAAGCACACAGACACAAAACAAGCACACAGACAAACAAGCACACAGACACAAACAAGCACACAGACACAGACAAGCACACAGACACAAACAAGCACACAGACACAAACAAGCACACAGACACAGACAAGCACACAGTCACAAACAAGCACACAGACACAAACAAGCACACAGACACAAACAAGCACACAGACACAAACAAGCACACAGACACAAACAAGCACACAGACACAAACAGCAGGCAACAGCCGTGTGTGACAGGAACCATCCAATATGTCCTTGGCCGCCTCCATAAATGTCTCATTGGAAAGTCATTGATGCACAGATAGGGCTCTGAACATGAGCCACCAAAGAGATGCATTGCAGCATACCCTTGTAAATGTAAATGGGCTTTTTAATGGGCGATGTGGGGGCGGAGGATGAAGAAGAAGAAGAAGAGAGAGAGAGAGAGAAAGAGAGAGAGAGAGTGAGAGAGAGGGTGAGAGAGAGAGAGAAAGAGAGAGGTGTGTGGTGTGTGTGAGTGAGAGAGAGAGAGAGAGAGGGTGTGTGTGTGAGTGAGTGAGGAGAGAGAGAATGAGAGAGAGAGAGGGCGAGAGAGGGTGAGAGAGGGCGAGAGAGAGGGCGAGAGAGAGGGAGAATGTGTGTGAGAGAGAGAGAGAAAGAGAGAGAGTGTGTGTCTGTGAGTGAGAGAGAGACAGAGACAGAGAGAAAGAGAGAGAAAGAGAGAGAGTGTGTGTCTGTGAGTGAGAGAGAGACAGAGACAGAGACAGAGAGAAAGAGAGAGAAAGAGAGAGAGAGAGTGTGTGTGTGTGTGTGTGTGAGTGAGAGAGAGGAGAAAGAGAGAGAGTGTGTGTGTGAGAGAGAGAGAGAGGGCGAGAGAGTGAGAGAGAGGGGGAGAGAGAGAAAGAGAGAGAGTGTGTGTCTGTGAGTGAGAGAGAGAAAGAGAGACAGAGACAGAGAAAGAGAGAGAAAGAGAGACAGACAGACAGACAGACAGACAGGCAGACATATGCATATGAATATTATGAGTAAGGCGCAACATGCGTCACCATCACGGTCAAGCAGAAATCTTCAGACAATCGCTGAAGCGCACATACTTTTCTGTTTGGTTTTAATCAGACACCGTTTCCTTCTTTGCTCCCCCCACCCCCACCCCCCACTCCACTCATCTCCCTCTCCCGCTCCCGTTTGCTCTTTTCTAATCAGAGTTTTCTGCACTCCCCCAGCACACGACAGTGGGTGTTACAGTGGAAGGAATCATCAACAATACGGAGGGAGACAATGAGATTCAGACTCGTCCTGTTAACCCTTTGACACCCGCACCCTGTCCACACAGCATCCTACATTGTCGACCATGCTAGCCAAACAAAAACTTAACTCTTTGACTCCCTCACCCTATCCACCAGCTTCCTGCAGGAAGCTGGTGGATAGGGTGAGGGAGTCAAAGAGTTAAGTTTTTGCAGTTGGTGGATAGGCGGCGGGAGTCAAAGGGTTAGTAAACTCATCATGCCCTGCTGCCGCTATGTGTTTGGGGCAAATTTTGAAAGTGTGTGTATTTTTTTGTTGTTGTTGTTGTTGTTGTTGCCATTTTAGTATTCGTTGTCTTTGATGGATGGACATTTGTTCACGCGCTTACTTATCCAAAATGGGTGATGACTGATGTGTTATGTTCAACTGGATACAGCACATGCATTATCTGTTTCATTTTACAGGTGAAAGGAACCACCCACAGACTCCACACACACAAACTGACGCAAATATCGGCCACAGATACACATGCCATCCCTGTCCACCCCTCAGCTTTCTATATTTTAGCTATACACACACACACACACACACACACACACACACACACACACACAATATATATATATATATATAATTATATATATATATATTATTTGTGTGTGTGTGTGTGTGTGTGTAGAGAGACAGACAGACAGATAGATGAATAGATAGATAGATAGATAGATAGACAGACAGACAGATAGATGAATAGATAGATAGACAGACAGATAGATGAACAGATAGATAAATAGATAGACAGACAGACAGATAGATAGATAGATAGACAGACAGACAGATAGATAGACAAATAGATAGATAGATAGATAGATATATAGATCGATAGATAAGATAGATAGATAGACAGACAGACAGATAGACTGATAGATTGATAGATAGATAGACAGATAGATAGATAGATAGATAGATAGACGCCTGCCTGCCTGCCTGCCTGTCTGCCTGCCTGCCTGTCTGCCTGCCTGTCTGTCTGCCTGCCTGTCTGTTTGCCTGCCTGTCTGTTTGCCTGCCTGTCTGTTTGCCTGCCTGTCTGTTTGCCTGCCTGTCTGTTTGCCTGCCTGTGTTTGCCTGCCTGCTCACTGTTGTCATGAAACACTGACACGACAGAAAGAAGAAGGAGGGGGAAGAAAGGTAACAGTTCTCTAACAACCCTGACGTTCTAGGGGAGTGAGGTGGTACAGACCTAATGCCAGTATTATGATGGGAAGGTGACTATGTCCTCTCTCTCCCCGTTCTACCTTCCCCTATCCCCCCAAAAAGGCGGGTATCCACCCACAGCTGGTAGGTTGGAAGCAGCACTCTACTTTTATATATAACTGACAGATAAAGTGTGTGTGTGTGGGGGGGGGGGGGGGGGTGACGAAGAAGGAGCAGGATGGAGGAAGGTCATTTCTCTGACCCCCAGGTGAGTTTATACCTTATACCAGTATTATAAGGGCAGTGGCCATCCCCTCTTCTCTCCCAGTTTAACCTTCACCTGCCCCCCAAAACAGGTGGGTATCCACCCACAGCTGGATAGGCTGGAAGCAGCGCGCTACTTTCATACATAACTGACAGAGAAAAGGAGAGTGTGGGGGGGGGGGGGTGTGACGAAGAAAGAGCAGGATGAAAGAAGGTCACTGCTTTGACCCCCAGGTGAGTTTAGTGGACCGTTTAACAGGAGATAATCAGTGATCTGAAAACAAACGTGGTACCGCAGGGTAATACCTGTCAGACTGGAAACACAGCCTGGAATTACCTCTGCCCTCTGGTATACCTTAAGTCTGGCATTACAGTTAATCCTGTCTTCTGACATCTCCACGTCTGACATCACTGTTCTGTTCTGTAACACCTCGTAGCTATTTTACCTGTAATGACTCCCAGCCTACAGGTATGTCTACATGGTGTTCAGTACAGTCGGTCATTTGTGCAAACCGTCATCACCTGTTCCCTATATACTGTCTCCACCCCTATGGCCCTACAGGTGTGCACAGTGGCCATGTGGTGGTGCTAACCGTCTTCACCTGTTCCCTGTATACTGTCTCCACCCCTATAGCCATACAGGTGTGCACAGTGACCATGTGGTGGTGCTAACCGTCATCACCTGTTCCCTATATACTGTCTCCACCCCTACAGCCCTACAGGTGTGTACAGTGACCATGTGGTGGTGCTAACCGTCATCACCTGTTCCCTTTATACTGTCTCCACCCCTACAGCCCTACAGGTGTGTACAGTGACCATGTGGTGGTGCTAACCGTCATCACCTGTTCCCTATATACTGTCTCCACCCCTACAGCCCTACAGGTGTGTACAGTGACCATGTGGTGGTGCTAACCGTCATCACCTGTTCCCTTTATACTGTCTCCACCCCTATGGCCCTACAGGTGCACAGTGACCATGTGGTGGTGCTAACCGTCATCACCTGTTCCCTATATACTGTCTCCACCCCTATAGCCATACAGGTGTGCACAGTGACCATGTGGTGGTGTTAACCGTCATCACCTGTTCCCTGTATACTGTCTCCGCCCCTATGGCCCTACAGGTGTGCACAGTGACCATGTGGTGGTGCTAACCGTCATCACCTGTTCCCTTTATACTGTCTCCGCCCCTATGGCCCTACAGGTGTGCACAGTGACCATGTGGTGGTGTTAACCGTCATCACCTGTTCCCTGTATACTGTCTCCGCCCCTATGGCCCTACAGGTGTGCACAGTGACCATGTGGTGGTGCTAACCGTCATCACCTGTTCCCTTTATACTGTCTCCACCCCTATAGCCATACAGGTGTGCACAGTGACCATGTGGTGGTGTTAACCGTTATCACCTGTTCCCTGTATACTGTCTCCACCCCTATAGCCATACAGGTGTGCACAGTGACCATGTGGTGGTGCTATCCGTTATCACCTGTTCCCTGTATACTGTCTCCGCCCCTATGGCCCTACAGGTGTGCGCAGTGACCATGTGGTGGTGCTAACCGTTATCATCTGTCTAACGA
>CM060310.1:98716721-98719221 GCA_030674185.1 Monoplex corrugatus | reverse complement strand
AAGCTGTTTAGTGAGGTGCGTGACTTGATGCTGGCTGGCACCGTGTTCCACACATAACTGACATTCCTGACACTACCAACCAACAAGGTGAGCAGTACAGTGACCGTACGGAACTAACGCGTATCACCTGTTTACACCTTACCCCATACAACTTCTTCATTCTGTCCCAGTGGGCACACCTTCCGTCACATGTTAAAACTGGTCCTCTGCCAGTTCTGACCCCGGGCATTTCGCCAAAATACGTTTGAGGAACTGAATGCGTTTGCTTCATGCAAAATTGGCCCTTGGATTATTTGTATGGTACAGTTCAAATCGCTCATATATAAAACATATGGGCTCATCAGGAATAAAAAAGAAAAAAAGCACTTTCATAACAATCTAAAGGTAGGGCCTTTATGCAGCCTAGTATCAATATCACAAATATGTGTATGTTATGTACTATTATTTCTTTTTTTTCACTGTATCATCGTGAAAAAGTAACTGTGGCCCTGACGATCCGCATTATTCACATCCATATAAATAGCATTCCCCCTTCATATCACGCTAAAAGTGTACTATGTCACGCCAAACTGAACACAACACTGTGTCTATAACGATCTGCCTTATTCACATCCATGTGAATAGAATTCCCCCTTCATGTCACGCTAAAAGAGTACTATGTCACGCCAAACTGAACACAATATGTGTCCATGACGATCTGCCTTTTTTACATGCACGTGAAAAGGATTCCCCCATCATGTCACGGAAAAAGCCTTCTATGTCACGCCAAACTGAACACAATACTAGATCTACCATGTTCATATCCATGAAAATAGCATTCCCCTTTCATGTCACGCTAAAAAAAGCTCTGTCACGCCAGAGCGAACACAACACAGTGTCCATGGTGTATCATTGTCTTTTTTACATCTACATGAAACAGAACAAAAGGTCTCCTTCAATTCACGCTAAAAGCACTACGTCACGCCAAAGCGTTGTCAGGCCATACATCAACAACCCTTGTCAACAACACCCTGTGTTGAGAGGACTGGAGTCACAGCTACTGTCGTTAGAGTTCAACCAGTGTTTATACATAACAATGGGTATTGACAAGTGTTTACACAACAATACAGTCGGGTCAGTGTTTCCATAACAGCAGGATTTGACCAGTGTTTGCACGATAAAACTGTTGAGCCAGAGTTTACATAACAATAAGTCATAATTATTACCATCACCATCATCATGTGCCCTGCCGCATGGCATTGGCGATCATGGCCCTCCATACGAATCTATGTTTTGTTGCTGCAAGTACATCTCCCACCCTCTCTGTCTTCATTCACTCTACATGTCCGTCCAGTATTTTCTCCCTGGATCTATTAGGTAGTAGTAGTAGTAGTAGTAGTAGTAGTAGTAGTAGTAGTAGTAGTAGTAGTAGTAGTAGTAGTAGTAGTAGCAGCTGAGGGCTGGCTCGAAGCCTAGGCCTTCTGGCCTTTTAATGCCCTATCTTTTTTGTGTTTACGCTTTCTTCTTCAGGGTCTCCAGCTTTCATGTTTCGATTAGGTGCTCTAATTTCTCTTGCGACATAAAATGTCCCATAAATGTTGCTTGTCGATTCCTTAATTTCTTCACTGAAAGTTCTTAACGTGTTTGCCTCTTTCAAGATTGTCTCGTTTGTTGTATGTGCTGTCCACGTTTAGACAGCAATACAGTGGGACCGGTGTTTACATGACGATTGGTTCTGAACAGTGTCGACACAACAATACAGTTGAGCCAATGCTCACTGATTATAGATCTTGACCAGTGTTTAACAACAATACAGTTGAGCCAATGCTCACATGATTATAGATCTTGACCAGTGTTTAAACAACAATACAGATGGGCCAATGCTCACATGATTATAGATCTTGACCAGTGTTTAAACAACAATACAGTTGGGCCAATGTTCACATGATTATAGGTTTTGACCAGTGTTTAAACAACAATATAGTTGAGCCAGTACTCACATGATTATAGGTTTTGACCAGTGTTTAAACAACAATACAGTTGAGCCAATGCTCACATGATTATAGATCTTGACCGGTGTTTACACAACAACACACAGCTGAGCCAATGTTCATATGATTATTGGTTTTGACCAGTGTTTACACAACAACACACAGTTAAGCCTATGCTCATATTATTATTATAGGTTTTGACCAGTGTTTACACATTACCATACCGTTCAAAGCCCAACTGACCGCACAGCCGTGTCAGAGTTATAACCATCTCAAAATGTACACTGTACGTCACTGGGGTAAAAACTGGAAAAGAAAGTTAAATACACATGTCAATTGTATTTGCGCACATTTTCTATGGATATCAGAACATCAGAAAGAGTCCTTGAATGTTATATAGAACCATACTGTTGTACGGATTGCGAGGCGTGGACAGTCAGCAAGCAAAGCCAGAGCAGATCGAGGCAGCCGAGATGTGGTTTCTCATAAGAATGTTATGAGTTCCATGGACAGCAAAGAAAACAAACGAG
>CM060310.1:98709221-98714221 GCA_030674185.1 Monoplex corrugatus | reverse complement strand
TTCCCGCCTCCAGACCCTCAGCCCTTCACTCTTCCCGCCGATAAATTTGAGACCGCGTTTCGTTTGTCTCATCTTGATCCAAAATCCTTTCACTCTCACTCCATCTCCTCACCCTCCTCCCCATTCTCTCCTCCATCCCCACTGTTGAACGTAGCTGTGCGTTGTACCAGGTATGGTCAAGTTTGTTCCGTAACCTTGAGGTCATGGCGGAAGGAAGGCTGTACAGTGATTATTTGGTGTCAGCATTTTAATGTTAACGGTGGTGCCCATTTCCCCTACAGCGAAGCTTTACCTTCCCCCTCCTGAAAAAGGTGAGATATCCACTAGGTCAGGTATCCATTCACTGCTAAGTAGACTGGAGGCCACAAAATTTTCTCCCTTGATCCAGACAGAACCTGTGCAGTCCGATCTGAAACCAGGATATGCATGTGCCTTTTACACTAACCGGCCTTCTCATTACTAGCAAAATGACTGCACTGATCGTATGCCTTTCCCAAAGGATACAGTCAGCCCTCTCTTTAGAAACAAAGTCAATCCTTCCTTTAGGAACAAAGTCAGCAACAAAGTCAGCCCTCCCTTTAGGCTCTCCCTTTAGGAACAAAGTCAACTGTCCCTTTAGGAACAAAGTCTGCTGTCCATTTAGGAACAAAGTCAGCAATCCCTTTAGGAACAAAATCAGCTGTCCCTTTAGGAACAAAGTCAGCCCTTCCTTTAGGAATAAAGTCTGTCCCTTTAGAACAAAGTCAGCTGTCCCTTTAGGAACAAAGTCAGCTATCCCTTTAGGAACAAAGTCAGCTGTCCCTTTAGGAACAAAGTCAACTATCCCTTTAGGAACAAAGTCAGCTATCCCTTTAGGAACAAAGTCAGCTGTCCCTTTAGGAACAAAGTCAGCTATCCCTTTAGGAACAAAGTCTGTTGTCCCTTTAGGAACAAAGTCAGCTGTCCCTTTAGGAACAAAGTCAGCTGTTCCTTTAGGAACAAAGTCAGCTGTCCCTTTAGGAACAAAGTCAGCTGTCCCTTTAGGAACAAAGTCAGCTGTCCCTTTAGGAACAAAGTCAGCCCTCCCTTTAGGAACAAAGTCAGCTGTCCCTTTAGGAACAAAGTCAGCTGTCCCTTTAGGAACAAAGTCAGCTATCCTTTAGGAACAAAGTCAGCTGTCCCTTTAGGAACAAAGTCAGCTGTCCCTTTAGGAACAAAGTCAGCCCTCCCTTTAGGAACAAAGTCAGCTGTCCCTTTAGGAACAAAGTCAGCTGTCCCTTTAGGAACAAAGTCTGCTGTCCCTTTAGGAACAAAGGCAGCTGTCCTTTAGGAACAAAGTCTGCTGTCCCTTTAGGAACAAAGTCTGCTGTCCCTTTAGGAACAAAGTCAGCTGTCCCTTTAGGAACAAAGTCAGCTGTCCCTTTAGGAACAAAGTCTGCTGTCCCTTTAGGAACAAAGTCTGCTGTTCCTTTAGGAACAAAGTCTGCTGTCCCTTTAGGAACAAAGTCAGCTGTCCCTTTAGGAACAAAGTCAGCTGTCCCTTTAGGAACAAAGTCAGCTGTCCCTTTAGGAACAAAGTCTGCTGTCCCTTTAGGAACAAAGTCAGCTGTCCCTTTAGGAACAAAGTCAGCTGTCCCTTTAGGAACAAAGTCAGCTGTCCCTTTAGGAACAAAGTCTGCTGTCCCTTTAGGAACAAAGTCTGCTGTCCCTTTAGGAACAAAGTCAGCCCTCGCTTTAGGAACAAAGAGAGCCCTCCCTTTAGGAACAAAGTCTGCTATCCCTTTAGGAACAAAGTCTGCTGTCCCTTTAGGAACAAAGTCAGCTATCCTTTAGGAACAAAGTCTGCTGTCCCTTTAGGAACAAAGTCTGCTGTCCCTTTAGGAACAAAGTCTGCTGTCCCTTTAGGAACAAAGTGAGCCCTTCCTTTAGGAACAAAGTCAGCTGTCCCTTTAGGAACAAAGTCAGCTGTCCCTTTAGGAACAAAGTGAGACGCACTTCCTTTAGGAACAAAGTCAGCTGTCCCTTTAGGAACAAAGTCCTTGCTGTCCCTTTAGGAACAAAGTCTGCTGTCCCTTTAGGAACAAAGTCTGCTGTCCCTTTAGGAACAAAGTCAGCTATCCCTTTAGGAACAAAGTCTGCTGTCCCTTTAGGAACAAAGTCACTGTCCCTTTAGGAACAAAGTCTGCGTCTCTTTAGGAACAAAGTCAAGCTGTCCCTTTAGGAACAAAGTCAGTCCCTCCTTTAGTGAACAAAGTCAGCTATCCCTTTAGGAACAAAGTCATCCTCCCTATAGAAAAAGTAGCTATCCTTTAGGAACAAAGTCTGTTGTCCCTTAGAACAAAGTCAGCTATCCCTTTAGGAACAAAGTCTGCTGTCCCTTTAAGAAACAAAGTCCAGCCCTTCCTTTAGGAACAAAGTCTGTCGTTCTTTTAAGAACAAAAGCCCAAAGAGAACATGTCAAAACTAAACACAGCCCAATGACATTTCCCATCCCTAATGTGACTTACAGGACTGATTTATCCTATCACGTCTTCCCTCCCAAAAGTGATCTACAGCACAGATTCTGTTCCATAACATCTCCCCTCACAAATCTGACACACACACACACATCACACACCACACACACACCACACACACACACACACACAAACCACACACCCACCACACAAACAAACAAAATTATCCCATGACATCTCCTTCACAAATGTGACCTACAGGACTGATTTATCCTTGACATTTCCCGTCTCTAATGATACCTACAGGATAGATTTATCCCATCACATCTCTCCTCCCAAGCGTGACCTACAGGATAGATTTATCCCATCACATCTCTCCTCCCAAGCGTGACCTACAGGATAGATTTATCCCATCACATCTCTCCTCCCAAGCATGACCTACAGGATAGATTTATCCCATCACATCTCTCCTCCCAAGCGTGACCTACAGGATAGATTTATCCCATCACATCTCTCCTCCCAAGCGTGTGACCTACAGGATAGATTTATCCCATCACATCTCTCCTCCCAAGCGTGACCTACAGGATAGATTTATCCCATCACATCTCTCCTCCCAAACGCTGACCTACAGGATAGATTTATCCCATCACATCTCTCTCCCAACGTGTGACCTACAGGATAGATTTATCCCATCACATCTCTCTCCCAAACGTGACCTACAGGATAGATTTATCCCATCACATCTCTCTTCCCAAACGTGACCTACAGGATAGATTTATCCCATCACATCTCTCCTCCCAAACGTGACCTACAGGATAGATTTATCCCATCACATCTCTCCTCCCAAACGTGACCTACAGGATAGATTTATCCCATCACATCTCTCCTCCCAAACGTGACCTACAGGATAGATTTATCCCATCACATCTCTCCTCCCAAGCGTGTGACCTACAGGATAGATTTATCCCATCACATCTCTCCTCCCAAACGTGACCTACAGGATAGATTTATCCCATCACATCTCTCTTCCCAAACGTGACCTACAGGATAGATTTATCCCATCACATCTCTCCTCCCAAACGTGACCTACAGGATAGATTTATCCCATCACATCTCTCCTCCCAAACGTGACCTACAGGATAGATTTATCCCATCACATCTCTCCTCCCAAGCGTGTGACCTACAGGATAGATTTATCCCATCACATCTCTCCTCCCAAACGTGACCTACAGGATAGATTTATCCCATCACATCTCTCTTCCCAAACGTGACCTACAGGATAGATTTATCCCATCACATCTCTCCTCCCAAACGTGACCTACAGGATAGATTTATCCCATCACATCTCTCTTCCCAAACGTGACCTACAGGATAGATTTATCCCATCACATCTCTCTCCCAAACGTGACCTACAGGATAGATTTATCCCATCACATCTCTCCTCCCAAACGTGACCTACAGGATAGATTTATCCCATCACATCTCTCCTCCCAAGCGTGTGACCTACAGGATAGATTTATCCCATCACATCTCTCCTCCCAAACGTGACCTACAGGACAGATTTATCCCATCACATCTCTCCTCCCAAACGTGACCTACAGGATAGATTTAGACGACAGATCCATCCCATTACATCTCCCCTCCCCGAAAGTGACCTATAGGACAGATTTATCCCATGACATCTCCAGAACCAAATGTGACATATAACAGATAAATTTTATCCCATGATATATCTCCTGTCAAAATGACCTGAAGACAGATTTGGACCATTCCCCAAGACTGCTACTGAAAACGATCAAATTTCCCAAGACAACATGAAGCTCGAAATAACTTTGTCAAAAGATGACGACATTTGTTTCTGTGTCTTGTCTTCTTCCTCCTCCTCATTCCTCCTCCTCTCTCTCTCTCTCTCTATCTCTCGCTCTTCTCTCCTCTCTCTCTCTCTATCTCTCGCTCTCTCTCTCTCTCTCTCTCTCTCTCTCTCTCTCTCTCTCTCTCTCTATCTCGCTCTCTCTCTCTGCGTTGTTTTTCTTTATCTGTGTCTCGTCTAAAACAAGAGAAGTGACCTTTCAGTAGGAGATTTATAAGGAGAGTGCCATTTCTCCCTATGACAAGACGACTGTTTGAAATGTCAGACACCAATCCATTCTCTCAGAAACAAGAGGCACTGTGTTATGACAGAGGCAAAGTGGGCGGCGGGAAGGGAAGGGAAGGGAAGGGAAGGGGAGGGGAGGGGAGGGGAGGGTGTATTTTGTATGGAAGGACGGAAAGAGATTTTCTATAAAACCCGCCAAAGCCAATCGCCATTAAACACAAGCATTGTTCCGATAAAACACAGGACGATAAAACAAAATGATCACACTACTCAAACAATCTTCCTTTCATGGAAACGATACATTAAAAACTTGTGATGATACTTCTTAGTCATCGATTCACAGACACACGGCCGGTGTGAGGGGCTGCAGACTGCTTTGATCTATTTTCCTATTTCTGGCAGACGAGAATGGAAAGAATGCTAATGGCAACATTTTAAAACAAAAGTCTGTCTCACAGAATTCTAAGTCA
>CM060310.1:98704221-98706721 GCA_030674185.1 Monoplex corrugatus | reverse complement strand
TTAGACAGCATAGGTACTCCAACAAAGGGGAGGGGGGAGAGGGAAACAGGGAGACAGACAGACAGACAGACAGACACACAGAAAGAGAGACAGACAGAGACAGAGAGATGGCCGGACAGACAGACAGAGACAGACAGACACAAAGAGAGACAGACAGACAGAGACAGAGAGATGGCCGGACAGACATAGACAGACTAACAGAAAGACCAGCTGACAAACAAATTACCAAGCGGAGACTGAAACAGTACACCAAATATGTCGTCCTTTCTCTTTAGTCTACTGTCCATGGCACTGATTTCTTGCCGTAATTAGATCATTTATGCAGGTAAACTGCAAGTACAGACAAGACATGACAGCCCTTGCCTGTCTAAGATAACGTCAAGGGCAATCAAAACAACAGTCAACAGCCATTAGCAATATGTCCTTGACACACACAGCTGGATGCAGTGCAAACAGCGATCACACACACACACACACACACAAACACACACACACACATACACACACTCACACACACACACACACACACACACACACACATACATACATACACACACGCATGCGCATAGTGCACATATTATCATATCACACGCACGTACACAAACGCACCCACCCACCCACACACACACACACACATACAGATACACACACACACGCGCGCGCAACGAGCTGAAAGGTAACGTCACAGAAAAAGACAGCTTTCCAGTTTCTTCGCACAAAGATGGAAGAGCTCGTGAAATGTCAACCTCGAATTGCGTCATGTTCCATCATTATAATTACAATATTTAATTACAATATTT
Organism: Monoplex corrugatus; assembly: GCA_030674185.1. Taxonomy (NCBI): domain Eukaryota; kingdom Metazoa; phylum Mollusca; class Gastropoda; order Littorinimorpha; family Ranellidae; genus Monoplex; species Monoplex corrugatus. Next base: position 98,705,921 of record CM060310.1, on the reverse strand, counting down.
ATATAGCACAAAATCTTGATAAAATCAAATCTAAGCGCTGAAACACACACACACGCACGCACGCACACACACGCACGCACGCACGCACACACACGCACGCACGCACACACACACACACACACACACACACGGCTATAAATGGGGAGAAAGAATAAAAACAATGGAAAATTATAGAGAGCATATTATATACAATTATATATTGCAATCTGATTCCCCTCCGAGTGGAGACAGGCTGCAGAGGGGATTGAGTGAGGTCAGGATTTTATGCAGAGGAGAAAAGGTGAGTTTTGAGAGCAGACTTGAAGGAGACAAAAGTAGGTTGATGACGGACTGAGAGAGGAAGTTTGTTCCAGGAGAGCGGACCAGAAACAGAGAAGGCTCGTGGACCATAGGTATTGAGCTTAGTGCGTGGAAAGCGAAAAAGTCAGAGGATCGGAGGCAGAGCGGAGGGTACGTGAGGGAACATAGATCTCAAGTAGGCTTGACAGGTAATCGGGGGCTGCGTTATTGAGGCTTTTGTAGCACATGGTGTCTAGTTTGTACTGTATGCGCTTTGATACAGGGAGCCAGTGAAGTTGTGCCAGGAGAGGAGATATGTGGTCAGCTTTTTTCTTTTTGAGTACAAGGCGTGCAGCATTGTTTTGAATGCGCTGTAGGATGTGAGTGGTGGAGGCAGGAAGACCGGACAGGAGTGAATTGCAATAGTCAATGCGAGCCATTATGAAGGAGAGAACGAGTTTTGCAGTTGTTTCCACAGAGAGATACTTCCTGATCAGGCTTATACGATGGAGGTGATAGTAGCAAGATCTGGCAGTTTGAGAAACAAAGTTGTTCATGGAGAGGGTAGAGTCAATGCAGACACCAAGGTTTTTAGCTGAATCAGAAATTGGGACTGATGTGTTACATAATGGGAGAGAAAGAGGAGGCAGCTGAGACGTAATAATGACGTAATAATGCTAAAAATAGGGGTGATTCCGTTAAAAAGTGACTGAGCAATTACAATGCACAATTATGGCGCACAGACAGAAAGACAGACAGACAGACAGACAGACAGGCAGACAGACAGGCAGACAGACAGGCAGACAAACAGGCAGACAGACAGGCAGGCAGGCAGGCAGGCAGACAGACAGACAGGCAGGCAGACAGGAAGGCAGGCAGACAGACAGGCAGGCAGGCAGACAGACAGACAGGAAGGCAGGCAGACTGACTGACAGGCAGGCAGACAGACAGACAGGCAGGCAGACAGACAGACAGGCAGACAGACAGGAAGGCAGGCAGACAGACAGACAGACAGGCAGGCAGGCAGGCAGGCAGGCAGGCAGGCAGACAGGCAGACAGGCAGACAGACAGTAAAAAGGAAGAGGTAGAGACAAATCTGACGACGAGGGCACTGACCTCGTGCTTATTGGTTTTCCGGTGTTTCAGACTTAGATATACAGCCGCACTAAACCGTGACTAGCACATAGAGGCAGTGAGAGATAGACAATTTTTTTTTTTTTAAAAGAGAGAGCGCTAGACAGCTTTGGGTAATGATGATGTAGAGACAGACACTCACAATAAAGGTTGGAAATCATGAAAAATGGCACCTCTCTCTCTCTCCCTCTCTCTCTCTCTCTCTCACACACACACACACAACACACATACACATACATGCACAAACACATTCATACACACACACATACACACAAACACACTCACAC
>CM060310.1:98694221-98696721 GCA_030674185.1 Monoplex corrugatus | reverse complement strand
GACAAAACACACAGACAAACACACACACACACACAGACAAAACACACACACACAACACACACACACAACACACACACACACACAGACACACACATACACACACAGACACACACACACACACACACACACACACACAGACATAGACACACCACACACACACACAGACACACACAAACACACACACACAGACACACACACACACACACACACACACACAACACACACACACACACACACACACACACACACACACAACACATCGACACACACACACTGTTCCAACATAGTCTTATGGTCTTCTTTTTTCTTCTCTCCCTTCAGTCTGTTGCTCATTTTCTCTTCACTCACTGTCTTGATGATCTCAACACTTTCCTTCTGGACCAAGATTCAGAAGGCCAGAAAGCTAACTAAGCTTGAAGGGGAGGGACCTGGAAAATAAACCTGTCTCAAATATTTTGTGTATGTGTGTGTGTGGGTGGGTGGGTGGGAGAGACAGACAGACAGACAGAGAGAGACAGACAGAGGCAAAGACTGACAAAGAGATAGAGAGAAAGCGAGAGAGAGAGAGAGAGAAGGAAAGAGAAACAGAGACAGAGACAGACAGAGACAGAGAGAGACAGACAGAGACAGACAGAGACAGACAGAGACAGAGAGAGACAGACAGAGACAGACAGAGACAGACAGAGACACAGAGAGAGATGATGCGAGGTAGTGAAGAAAGGACAGACACACTGACAGAGTGACAGAGACTGGGACAGAGAACGGCGTGGCAAAGCCCGTCATGACTGGAGACAGAGAACGGCGTGCCAAAGCCCGTCATGACTGGGACAGAGAACGGCGTGCCAAAGCCCATCATGACTGGAGACAGAGAACGGCGTGCCAAAGCCCGACATGATTGGGACAGAGAACGGCGTGCCAAAGCCCATCATCATGACTGGAGACAGAGAACGGCGTGCCAAAGCCCGTCATGACTGGGAGAGAGAACGGCGTGCCAAAGCCCATCATGACTGGGACAGGGAACGGCGTGCCAAAGCCCGCCATGACTGGGACAGGGAACGGCGTGCCAAAGCCCATCATGACTGGTAAAGAGAACGGCGTGCCAAAGCCCATCATGACTGGGACAGAGAACGGCGTGCCAAAGCCCATCATGACTGGAGACAGAGAACGGCGTGCCAAAGCCCGTCATGACTGGGACAGAGAACGGCGTGCCAAAGCCCGTCATGACTGGGACAGAGAACGGCGTGCCAAAGCCCGTCATGACTGGGACAGAGAACGGCGTGCCAAAACCCATCATGACTGGGACAGAGAACGGCGTGCCAAAGCCCGTCATGACTGGAGACAGAGAACAGCGTGCCAAAGCCCGTCATGACTGGAGACAGAGAACGGCGTGCCAAAACCCATCATGTCTGGTAAAGAGAACGGCGTGCCAAAGCCCATCATGACTGGTAAAGAGAACGGCGTGCCAAAGCCCGTCATGACAAGAGACAGAGAACGGCGTGCCAAAGCCCGTCATGACTGGGACAGAGAACGGCGTGCCAAAGCCCGTCATGACTGGAGACAGAGAACGGCGTGCCAAAGCCGTCATGACTGGGACAGAGAACGGCGTGCCAAAGCCCGTCATGACTGGGACAGAGAACGGCGTGCCAAAGCCCGTCATGACTGGGACATGGACAGAGAACGGCGTGCCAAAGCCCGTCATGACTGGAACATGGACAGAGAACGGCGTGCCAAAGCCCATCATGACTGGAGCGAGAGACGGACACCGACTGTAACAGGCAAGCTGACTGACTGACTGACTGGCTGACTGGCTGACTGACTGACTGACTGGTTGGCTGACTGACTGACTGACTGACTGGCTGATTGACTGACTGACTGGTTGGCTGACTGACTGACTGACTGGCTGACTGACTGACTGGCTGACTGACTGACTGACTGGCTGACTGACTGACTGGCTGACTGGCTGACTGGCTGGCTGACTGACTGGCTGACTGACTGGCTGACTGACTGGCTGACTGACTGACTGGCTGACTGACTGGCTGACTGACTGACTGATTGATTGGCTGACTGACTGCTGACTGACTGGCTGGCTGACTGGTTGGCTGACTGGTTGGCTGACTGACTGACCAACTGACTGACTGGTTGGCTGACTGACTGACTGACTGATTGATTGGCTGACTGATTGATGACTGGCTGGCTGGCTGGCTGACTGACTGATTGATTGGCTGACTGACTGATTGGCTGACTGACTGACTGACTGATTGGCTGACTGATTGATTGACTGTTCGATTGACCGACTGACTGATTGATTGGTTGATTGACTGACTGACTGATTGATTGATTGATTGATTGATTGATTGAACTCCTACTTTCCAACGGTAAATCAATGACACAGTACAACAGTGTTTTGATCAGTTTTCTATATCTGCCGTTGCTAAAATCTGCTTGACAAACCTAAAATAAGACGGAAGTATTGTGTATGTTTTGAAATGGCTATAGCCCT
>CM060310.1:98669221-98686721 GCA_030674185.1 Monoplex corrugatus | reverse complement strand
AGTGACCATTGCCTGAAGGTCCTACAGACACCTAGTTGTCAGTACACACAGCAATATGAACACACAGTGACCATTGCCTGAAGGTCCTATAAACACCTAGTTGTCAGTACACACAGCAATATGAACACACAGTGACCATTGTTTGAAGGTCCTATAAACACCTAGTTTGTCAGTACACACAGCAATATGAACACACAGTGACCATTGTTTGAAGGTCCTATAAACACCTAGTTGGCAGTACACACAGCAATATGAACACACAGTGATCATTATTTGAAGGTTCCCTAACTCGCAATGCGGTATGCGGTATGAAGACGAAAGATGTTCATTATTTAAAAGTTCTCGAATTACGGAACTGAATGTCAATTTTTAGGCGGTTGCGTGACTCAGTTGATTAAGCCGAGGACTCGGGATCTTATATTCGAGTTGAGTTGTAGTCAGAAACATAAAAACTGACCTGGCCATTGCTCCAACCCCCAATCACTTCCGTGGTATCAGTTTACTGTGTCTGGGCTCTCACGCCCCATCCTCACTTCCCAAAATTCAAGACCTTGCCTGTGCATTTGCTTTTCTCACATTGAAGACAGTCAGCAGGGAAGTTTCAGTCTTTTTCTCAATTTTTTTTTATCTAGTGTTTGGTTGTCTGTAATCTTACGCTTGACAAAGGCCAGTTGGCCGAAAATTTGCGCCTGTCTTGTTTTGTTGTATTAAATACGCGTTCATATTCTTCTTTCGTGTTTTTTTTTTTGGTTCCTGTTTGCTTGAACGCGGGCAGTCACACTTGTTTTGGATGTGCATAGTTCTGTTTGTTTGTTTGTTTGTCTGTCTGTCTGTCTGTCTGTCTGTCTGTCTGTTTGTTTTGGGGTTGTGTTTGTTTGTAGGTGAAGGAGATGGCATATAACTGCAGACATTTGGGGCGAAGGCGATATGGAACTGCCAAGTGGGGATGTCATCCTGTAACACAAGCCATTTTGAACACAGAGCTAGAACACACAGTGCCAATATGTAAGCAGACAAACACATTGCAATTTCAACACAGAGCTACGAACACACAGTGCCATAATATGAAGGCAGAAAACACATTGCAATTTCAACACAGAGCTACGAACACACAGTGCCTAATATGAAGGCAGAAAACACATTGCAATTTCAACACAGAGCTACGAACAACAGTGCTAATATGAAGGCAGAAAACACATTGCAATTTCAACACAGAGCTATGAACACACAGTGCCACAATATGAAGGCAGAAAAACATTGCAATTTCAACACAGAGCTACGAACACACAGTGCCATAATATGAAGGCAGAAAACACATTGCAATTTCAACACAGAGCTACGAACACACAGTGCCAAACTATGAAGGCAGAAAACACATTGCAATTTCAACACAGAGCTACGAACACACAGTGCCATAACTATGAAGGCAGAAAACACATTGCAATTTCAACACAGAGCTACGAACACACAGTGCCATAATATGAAGGCAGAAAACACATTGCAATTTCAACACAGAGCTACGAACACACAGTGCCAAATATGAAGGCAGAAAACACATTGCAATTTCAACACAGAGCTACGAACACACAGTGCCATAATTATGAAGGCAGAAAACACATTGCAATTTCAACACAGAGCTACGAACACACAGTGCCATAACTATGAAGGCAGAAAACACATTGCAATTTCAACACAGAGCTACGAACACACAGTGCCATAACTATGAAGGCAGAAAACACATTGCAATTTCAACACAGAGCTACGAACACACAGTGCCATAATTATGAAGGCAGAAAACACATTGCAATTTAACACAGAGCTACGAACACACAGTGCAATAATATGAAGGCAGAAAACACATTGCAATTTAACACAGAGCTACGAACACACAGTGCCATAATTATGAAGGCAGAAATACTATTGCATTTCAACACAGTATAACGAACACACAGTGCAATATATGAAGCGCAGAAAACAGCAATTAACACGGTAGAACCCTGCCAATAGGCAAAAACATTGCAATTGAACATAGACGCAGCATAACATAGCGAATTATCCTTCCACACACCTCTACATAAGCGTGCATAGTGTCGGACATTTGTTCCCCCAACAGAAAGGGAAGTGGAGGTGGGTTTTTCTGTATTGTTTTTTTTTCAGGGGGGGGGGGGGGAAAGAGGAAGACCAGGAGGCGGGGAAGGGGGAGGGAGAGCGCAGAACGCCGAAAGCAATTACAGCAACGAAGAAGTCAGAGTTCCACAGTTCAGTTCCACGACAAACGAGAATTTTTTTGCCCCACAAACAAGCTCCTCTCTCTCTCTCTCTCTCTCTCTCTCTCGTCTCTCTCTCTCCTCTCTCTCTCTCTCTCCTGTCTCTCACTCTCTCTCTCTCTCTCTTCCCTCTCTCACGCACATATGGGCACACACAAGCGCACACAGACGCACGCACACAGCACCACCACACCACACACACAGCACACAGACACTCACAAATACACACACACACACACACACACACACACACACACACACACACACACACACACGCATACACACATTCACACACTCACACACACAGACACTCACAAATACAAACACATACACACACACACACACCACATAAAACACACACCCCACACACACACACACACACACCACACAACACACACACACATACACACATAACTCCACTGAAATAAAACAAACACACACCACCACAACACACACAATATACACAGCCACAACACACACACACACACACACACACACACACACACACACACACACATACACACACACATACTTACCAGGCTGTAAGACTGAAAGACCAAGACCCACAACACAACCATCCACTTAAAACACAATACACAGATAATAACACAAGTCCACACACAACACACACAACATACACACACACACATACACACACACACACACACACACACACACACACACACACACAACACACACACACACACACACACACACACCACAACAGAGAAGTAAGTATACACAGTTTGTCCACACACACACACACACAACACACACACACACACACACACACACACACAACACACACACACACACACACACAACACACAACACACACACACACCACACAACACACACGTAATATACACATTTCCCCACACACACACACACACACACACACACACACACACACACACACACACACACACACACACACAGACCGTATCCAGCTGTAAAACACAGATAGCAAGAGTAAGTATACACAGTTTGTCCACACACACACACACACACACACACACACACACACACACACAACACACACACAACACAACACACACATACACAACACACACACACACACTACACTAACACACACCACACATACACACACACACACACACACACAATACACACACCACAACACACACACACCACACACACACACACACATACACCACAACAACACACACATACACACACATAATACTACACACATTTCATACACCACACACAACATACACACACACAAACACACACACACACACACACACACACACAACAAACAAAACACACACACACTACACACACACAATACACACATATTAGAACACGTTTACACTCCACACACACACACACACACACACACACACACACACACACACACACAGTAAGAGTAAACACAGTGACCACACACACACACTTAAGAAACCACACACACACACACACACACACACACACATCACATACACACCACACACACACACACACACACACACCACAACACACACACACATACACACACACAAATAACACATTGTCCAAAACACACCACACACACACACACCACCAACACCACACACACAGTAAGTATACACAGTTTGTCCACACACACACCACACCACACACACACACACACACACACACACATACACACACACAGTAAGTATACACATTTGTCCACACACACACACACACACACACACAACACACAACACCACCACACACACATACACAGACCACAAAACACACAAACAACACACACACACAACCAACAACACACAAAAAAACACAACACACACATAACACACACAACACCACACACACACACACACACACACACACACAACAGACCGTATCCAGCTGTAAAACACAGATAGCAGAGAGTAAGTATACACAGTTTGTCCACACACACACACACACACACACACACACACACACACACACACACACACACACACACATACACACACACACACACATACACACACATACACACACACAAACACACACATACACACATGCCCTACATACACACACATACATACATACACGCACACACATACATACACACACACATACACACACACACACACAGACACACACACACACAAACACACACACAAACACACACAATACACACACACAATACACACATATTTATGAAAGCGCGTGTATACACATCCACACGGTACACACACACACACACACACACACACACACACACACACACACACACACAACACACAACACACACACACACTTAAGAAAGCGCGTGTACACACATCCACACGGTCCCCCCCCCCCCCCCCCCACACACACACACACAATACACACGCACACATTTATGAAAGCGCGTGTATAGACCTACACATCCACACGGGTCCCCCCCCCCCCACACACACACACACAATCACACACACACACCACAGTGTGGAACATAACACAGCATAAGCACAGAGTATAAGACAGTGTCAACACTCTTCCCAGTTACACTGACAGAGACTGCTGCAATGAAGAGGGAACTAACTGCACAACATTGATTACTGGACTGGCTTCATTTATTTGTATTGTCACAAGGAAGTTTCCCTGCATCAGATGGTTGGTGGCTGCTCGCTCTCTCTCTCTCTCTGGCGAACAACGGATTTTCTTTGTATGAAATGCTGGCTGCCCTCCCAAGTGAACAATACTGTCTGCTCTCTCTCTCTCTCTCTCTCTCTCTCTTCTCTCTCCTCTCTCTCTCTCTCTCTCTCTCCTCTCTTCCTCTCTCTCTCTCTCTGGCGATCCACGGATTTTCTCTGCATGAAATGCTGGCTGCTCTCCCAAGTGAACAATGCTAGCTGCTCTCCCAAGTGAACATTGCTGGCTGTTCTCCCAAGTGAACAATGCTAGGCTGCTCTCCCAAGTGAACAATACTAGCTGCTCTCCCAAGTGAACAATGCTGGCTGCTCTCCCAAGTGAACAATGCTAGCTGCTCTCCCAAGTGAACACTACTGGCTGCTCTCCCAAGTGAACAATGCAGGCTGCTCTCCCAAGTGAACAATGCAGGCTGCTCTCGCCAGAAACAATGCTGCTGCTCTCCCAAGTGAACAATGCAGGCTGCTCTCCCAAGTGAACAATGCAGGCTGCTCTCGCCAGACAACAATGCTGGCTGCTCTCCCAAGTGAACAATGCAGGCTGCTCTCGCCAGACAACAATGCTGGCTGCTCTCCCAAGTGAACAATGCAGGCTGCTCTCCCAAGTGAACAATGCTAGCTGCTCTCCCAAGTGAACAATGCTAGCTGCTCTCCCAAGTGAACAATGCTAGCTGCTCTCCCAAGTGAACAATGCTGGCTGCTCTCCCAAGTAAACAATGCTAGCTGCTCTCCCAAGTGAACAATGCTAGCTGCTCTCCCAAATGAACAATGCTGGCTGCTCTCCCAAGTGAACAATGCTGGCTGCTCTCCCAAGTGAACAAAGCTGGCTGCTCTCCCAAGTGAACAATGCTGGCTGCTCTCCCAAGTGAACAATGCAGCTGCTCTCCCAAGTGAACAATGCTAGCTGCTCTCCCAAGTGAACAATGCTAGCTGCTCTCCCAAGTGAACAATGCTAGCTGCTCTCCCAAGTGAACAATGCTAGCTGCTCTCCCAAGTGAACAATGCTGGCTGCTCTCCCAAGTGAACAATGCGGCTGCTCTCGCCAGACAACAATGCTAGCTGCTCTCCCAAGTGAACAATGCTAGCTGCTCTCCCAAGTGAACAATGCTAGCTGCTCTCCCAAGTGAACAATGCTAGCTGCTCTCCCAAGTGAACAATGCTAGCTGCTCTCCCAAGTGAACAATGCTGGCTGCTCTCCCAAGTGAACAATGCAGGCTGCTCTCCCAAGTGAACAATGCTAGCTGCTCTCCCAAGTGAACAATGCTGGCTGCTCTCCCAAGTGAACAATGCTGGCTGCTGTCCCAAGTGAACAATGCTAGCTGCTCTCCCAAGTGAACAATGCTGGCTGCTCTCCCAAGTGAACAATGCTGGCTGCTCTCCCAAGTGAACAATGCTGGCTGCTCTCCCAAGTGAACAATGCTGGCTGCTCTCCCAAGTGAACAATGCTGGCTGCTCTCCCAAGTGAACAATGCTGGCTGCTCTCCCAAGTGAACAATGCTGGCTGCTGTCCCAAGTGAACAATGCTGGCTGCTGTCCCAAGTGAACAATGCTAGCTGCTGTCCCAAGTGAACAATGCTGGCTGCTCTCCCAAGTGAACAATGCTGGCTGCTGTCCCAAGTGAACAATGCTAGCTGCTCTCCCAAGTGAACAATGCTGGCTGCTCTCCCAAGTGAACAATGCTGGCTGCTCTCCCAAGTGAACATTGCCGGCTGCTCGTCCTGGTGAACAACGGATTTCTCTGCATGAAATGCTGGATATGAAAGTATGATGGACGATGAAAATGATGACCAGGATGCTATGTAGCTCCATCTAGGATTGAGACTACGTGACATGGCTGTAGTCGTCTACGTTTACTGCGTGACATGGCTGTAGTCGTCTACGTTTACTGCGTGACATGGCTGTAGTCTACGTTTACTGTGTGACATGGCTGTAGTAGTCTACGTTTACTGTGTGACATGGCTGTAGTCTACGTTTACTGCGTGACATGGCTGTAGTCTACGTTTACTGCGTGACATGGCTGTAGTCTACGTTTACTGCGTGACATGGCTGTAGTAGTCTACGTTTACTGTGTGACATGGCTGTAGTCTACGTTTACTGCGTGACATGGCTATAGTCTACGTTTACTGCGTGACATGGCTGTAGTCTACGTTTACTGTGTGACATGGCTGTAGTCTACGTTTACTGCGTGACATGGCTGTAGTCTACGTTTACTACGTGACATAGCTGTAGTCTACGTTTACTATCATACTGTATCCTGGCACTAATCATGCCCAAGAGATACAGATACCTGCGATGCTGGTCAGGAGAATTGAGCAATATCCTCAGCGATGCACCCGTGAAGTGGATGAGACTGTGCGGTCCCAGTCTTCCTAAAGAGCCCATAGCACGCTTACTATCTCTGGATAGGAGCTGGTTGGGACTGAAATAATCCCACAATGATTTTTGAAAGGACTTTCGGGGATTTGAACCCACAACCTTCCAATCCAAAGTTCACTGCGCTAACCACTAAACCACGGCAACCGGTGAAATACGACCAAAAAAAAAAAAAAAAAAAAAAAAAAAGAAAAGAAAAGAAAATTAAGCGCACTGATATGTGTACTTAATTTTCTTTTCCTCCACCCTCCGCCCCCCCCCCCCCTCGTGCTGAAGCATTGTATTTTGAAACAGTTATAGCCCTGATATGGCTCTACGCAGTCGGCTGGGCTTAAAACAACAACAACAACAACAACAACAACAAACAGTAACAGAAATAACAGAATCCACGAAAGTTCGTTTACCGATGAAAGTGGATTGTCCGACTTTATTTTGTCAGGCAAAAACCTTTATGATACCACAAGATCTTTAACATGTGCTAAGTGCATGGTGCAAAAGGGTCATCAGTTTGCTGTTTCATCTTTAAAAAAAAGATTAACACCCTGGACCACCACTGAAAGTCTGGTGAAGAGGGGCAGGGGGGGGGGGGGGGGGGAAGGAGAAAATCTCTGTCCAGTCAGGGAATGAACCAGGACTTCACCTTTCACAGGCAGGAGCTGTATCCAAGTGTCAGTCACTCTATATGCACCCCATCAGCAGAAAGTTAGATTCTCACTGTTAATATAAAACTACAACAATGAAGAAACAATGTTCACAGTTCACAGAAAACTACAACAATGAAGAAACAATGTTTACAGTTCATATAAAACTACAACAATGAAGAAACAATGTTTACAGTTCACAGAAAACTACAACAACGAAGAAACAATGTTCACAGTTCATATAAAACTACAACAATGAAGAAACAATGTTTACAGTTCACACAAAACTACAACAACGAAGAAACAATGTTCACAATTCATATAAAACTACAACAATGAAGAAACAATGTTCACAGTTCACACAAAACTACAACAATGAAGAAACAATGTTCACAATTCACACAAAACTACAACAACAAAGAAACAATGTTCACAATTCACACAAAACTACAACAATGAAGAAACAATGTTCACAGTTCACACAAAACTACAACAATGAAGAAACAATGTTCACAATTCACACAAAACTACAACAATGAAGAAACAATGTTCACAGTTCACACAAAACTACAACAATGAAGAAACAATGTTCACAGTTCACACAAAACTACAACAATGAAGAAACAATGTTCACAGTTCACATAAAACTACAACAATGAAGAAACAATGTTCACAGTTCACACAAAACTACAACAATGAAGAAACAATGTTCACAGTTCACACAAAACTACAACAATGAAGAAACAATTTTCACAATTCATATAAAACTACAACAATGAAGAAACAATGTTCACAGTTCACAGAAAACTACAACAACGAAGAAACAATGTTCACAGTTCACAGAAAACTACAACAATGAAGAAACAATGTTCACAGTTCACAGAAAACTACAACAATGAAGAAACAATGTTCACAGTTCACAGAAAACTACAACAATGAAGAAACAATGTTCACAGATCACAGAACAGAAAACTACAACAACGAAGGGATATAAATATCAGCAGCAGCAGACAGGTCAGTAATACACATTTTTATCTCCGTCTACCTAGACACAGAAAACTACAATCAGGGAAACAATAAATACTATATGTGGTATGGAGAGAGAGAGAGGGGGGGGGGGAGGGAGAGAGAGAGGGAGAGAGAGAGTGAGAGAGAGAGAAAGAGAGAGAGACAGGGAGAGAGAGGGGGAGATAGAGAGAGAGAGAGGGGAGAGAGAGAGAGAGACAGGGAGAGAGAGGGGAGATAGAGAGAGAGACATACAAATAGAGAGAGACACAGAGACAGAGACAGACGGCAACAAGAACCGCCCTTCCACCCCACCCCACTTTAACAATGATATGGTCACGTGCAATGAGGATTTAAATAAATCATGCATCTATTTTTAACTCAATTTCACTGTTGCGAGTATTTTTAGCTCTCGACGCGTGCAAAAAAAAAAGAATAGATCTACTTTACCGATACTGTCTTTATACGAGACTTTTGTCTTTCTGTCAGCCTACCCTGCCACTTAAACCGCTTGGGGTGTTACAAGAAGAAAGGCCGTCCTTCTGCGGCGAGTTGGAAGGCATGGACAGTGGGATGCCATGTGAAGGCAGTCTCTCTGATACCAGGTCTTCCTTGGTTGGCCTCTGACCTTGAAACCAGGCATACCTGTGCTGAATGCATGGTGAGGCTGGGTAGTAAGTTGGAAGTCATGTGAGGTGCCCGATCCATCTGACTCTGTTGTTAATTTAAATCTAACGGTAGACTGCTGTTTTCCCCAACATTTTTCTTATCCTTGGCATTATATATTACGGGTGATACTGTCTCGTCATGTCTTGTTGACAATTTTCCTCAAGCAGCACATCTCACAAGTCGTGATCTTATGATCAAGAGGTTTTGCTCAGGGTCCAAGTTTGATACTGGTAAAAGAGAACGGGAACGAAGATAGAGCCCACTGAAGGTAAAACAAAATATGACTGCTGGATCTTGAGGGTAAAAACAAAATATTAAAAAATACCTTGTTTGTAAAAGATCCTTTGGAGTATAAAACACAACGTTTCGAGCCCAGGCCCTTTGTCAAGTGAAAAATAAAATGGTTTTATTTTGATTTGATTTTTCACTTGACAAAGGGCCTGGGCTCGAAACGTTGTGTTTTATACTCCAAAGGATCTTTTACAAACATGGTATTTTTTAATATTTTGTTTTGGAACGAAGATAGAGCTGACTGCCTTACACAAAGCTTTGGCCTCCATTGGGATGCTTCAAATGTGGGGCAAGCTGGTAACTGATGTTGTAGCTTTGGCCTCCATTGGGATGCTAAATATGTAGGGCAAGCTGGTAACTGATGTTGTAGCTTTGGTCTCCATTGGGATGCTAAATATGTAGGGCAAGCTGGTAACTGATGTTGTAGCTTTGGTCTCCATTGGGATGCTAAATATGTAGGGCAAGCTGGTAACTGATGTTGTAGCTTTGGTCTCCATTGGGATGCTTCAAATGTGGGGCAAGCTGGTAACTGATGTTGTAGCTTTGGTCTCCATTGGGATGCTTCAAATGTGGGGCAAGCTGGTAACTGATGTTGTAGCTTTGGTCTCCATTGGGATGCATCAAATGTAGGGCAAGCTGGTAACTGATGTTGTAGCTTTGGTCTCCATTGGATGCTTCAAATGTGGGCAAGCTGGTAACTGATGTTGTAGCTTTGGTCTCCATTGGGATGCTTCAAATGTGGGGCAAGCTGGTAACTGATGTTGTAGCTTTGGTCTCCATTGGGATGCTTCAAATGTAGGGCAAGCTGGTAACTGATGTTGTAGCTTTGGCCTCCATTGGGATGTTTTATATGTAGGGCAAGCTGGTAACTGATGTTGTAGCTTTGGTCTCCATTGGGATGCTAAATATGTAGGGCAAGCTGGTAACTGATGTTGTAGCTTTGGTCTCCATTGGGATGCTAAATATGTAGGGCAAGCTGGTAACTGATGTTGTAGCTTTGGTCTCCATTGGGATGCTTCAAATGTGGGCAAGCTGGTAACTGATGTTGTAGCTTTGGTCTCCATTGGGATGCTTCAAATGTGGGGCAAGGTGGTAACTGATGTTGTAGCTTTGGTCTCCATTGGGATGCTTCAAATGTGGGGCAAGCTGGTAACTGATGTTGTAGCTTTGGTCTCCATTGGGATGCTTCAAATGTGGGGCAAGCTGGAAACTGATGTTGTAGCTTTGGTCTCCATTGGGATGCTTCAATGTGGGGCAAGCTGGTAACTGATGTTGTAGCTTTGGTCTCCATTGGGATGCTTCAAATGTGGGGCAAGCTGGTAACTGATGTTGTTAGCCTTATGCCTCTGGTTTCCATCTCCCTGTACAGTCTTCCATGGCCATTTCCCTTTCGTGAGGATGCCGTCGAGGTAATTTGAACTCGTTCACTTGTTTCACTTTGAAACTGTTGAAGTTAACCCTTTGACTCCCGCACCCTATCCACCAGCGTCCTAAATTACCAACCACGCAAGCAAAGCCAAAACTTAACCCTTTAATTCCCTCACCCTATTCACCAGCTTCCTGCATGAAGCTGGTGGACCGGATGAGGGAATCAAAGGGTTAAGATTTTTGCAGTTTGTGGATGCGGTGCGGGAGTCAAAAGGTTAATATCGAGGTTGCCTGACGTTCTACAAACCAACATTACCTCCGTCATACTGATGCCGACCTCCATGTCATACTGTTTACATGCAGCGTTCAGACCGGTGCTGTGCTTTTGAAGACTTTCTTCTCTCTCAAGCGCTAAGCTCTGGTCGCCGCAAACAGCAATTCATTCAGAACTGCTGGATCTGGGTGGGCTTCTTGTGAGGACTTGTCCATCATATAGACGATAAAAAACAGTGGCCTGAAAAGACCTCATACTAACCTGCGAGTCCCTCGTTTCAATAAACAAAAGAAATCAATAGGTACATCGTGAAAAGTATTCATCCATCGATGGCGCAGAGCCCCGACGTAATGTATGAAATGTGCTTATTTATCGATAGACAAAAGCTGATAAGGCAGACCCTGACAAGTCCTTTTCATTACTTCATTCTAAGTATTAAAGTACTCTTAGTATAAAGATGAGAAGACCATTCATGAGGTTGTTGAGGTGGTTCTGAACCAGCGAAATCACGACGTAACTGGGATGACTGAGAAACAATATCTTGAAAGTTTAAATGTAAATCAGAATTACCCAGACACTACTATCCCACAGAGCTAGACTTATGTTTTTCTTTGTTTTTTATCAACATTGTCATTATTTTATACATATGATACATATGCACATTATATACAAACACATTGACAAACACAAACTGCATTGCGTCAATCCAGGAAGAAAAGCACAACAATTTCATCACTCACATCAGAGACAACCGTTCGGCTGGGCTTTTTTCTACATTTCTTTCGGTATTATCAAACTATGAAATTGGTGATATATTTTAATAATCACACTTTAATGATATGACATTTCTTTTATGTTATGGTCAGAATGCATCTTAAACCCCGTTTGATATTACATGATTATAGCAACATCAGAGTTTATCATATCGTTGTTTGTTTGTTGTTGTTTTTTTTAACTAAATGGAGATTGTTTTATATAGTCTGACAGTTCGTGTACAAAATGTCCCTTATTCACATAATTATACATTTTGCACGCATGTGCTATTCGGCAAAATTTTTTTTTTTTAAGTTATTGTTTCCATCACATCTTTGTAGAAATGTCAATTTTTTGTGTCGTCTGCATCACACCCAAAGACTACGGTTCATTAAAATTTACTGATTTGCACGTCTGGTATTCATGCCCATTGTAAATGTTTCCATAAGTGTTTAACGTACATTTCCAAACTGTATGTTCAATACTGCCCCCCTCCAAGTATTCTAATCTCATATCGGTTTTCCACTCCAAGCCCCCCAATTTGCTTGATTGTGTAGCAGACGACTTTCTAATCTACTGTTGCCAGTGCTCCGTCTAAATGTCCTGATTCTAGATCTACACCATACGCCTACATACATGTATATCACCCAGCAGCTTACCATTCATCACTCTACATGTGGTAGTTGTGTGCCAATTTATGGACATACAGAACATCAACATCAGCACAAACTAATTAACTTGAACAACAACAACAACAACAAAAATTCAGTCAATAAAAAAGCCAGAAGCCGACCTGCATTCTTCAAAATGAGCATGCGACACACAGGCGTAGGACCTAGGTCTAGACTCTGATCGATTTAGGGTCAAGGACATTCTAAATGTTTTCCAATTAGGAGAAAAATCTTCAGATAATCAAAATTCGTGACTTGGGGTAGATCTGAAACATGGTCGGATTTTATCACAATACATTCATTATTCGTTTCCCATCGGCGTGTTTAATTGATCGTGATTTTTTGGGATTACTTGGTCTCGCGAATGTATGCCAACAGTCTGGGTCATTAAAGAGCTGGGGCCACCGCAGGGATAAAAATTTGAAAAAATCAAAAGCACAGAACAGTTGTCTATCAGTTATTTCCGTCTTCTATGTCTTTTTGTCTATCAGTTATTTCCGTCTTCTATGTCTTTAGCATTTATTTGAATGTATTTCAAGGAGTATGTACTGTTTACTGATATGCTCATCGCTTTGGGGAACTCATGAGGAGAGAGGATGCGGAGTTCTTAATCTTCACCAAAGCATGTTCTTAACCTTGTGAAGGCCTCTTGAAATACACTCTTTCTCGTGATCCCTGAAGCGTCAGTCGATCAACAGTCGTCTAATCTCGTATGTATTGTATAGATCTGTCTGATCTCTATGCATTGTATTTGTCTAATGTAATCTCAATGCATTCTATTTTGTCTGAAGTAATCTATGCATTGTAATTGTCTAAAGTAATCTGTATATATTGTATTTGTCTAAAGTAAAGTAATCTATGCATTGTAATTGTCTACAGTAATCTGTATATATTGTAATTGTCTACAGTTAATCTGTATATATTGTAATTGTCTACAGTAATCTGTATATATTGTAATTGTCTACAGTAATCTGTATATATTGTAATTGTCTACAGTAATCTGTATATATTGTAATTTGTCTACAGTAATCTGTATATATTGTATTTGTCTACAGTAATCTGTATATATTGTATTTGTCTACAGTAATCTGTATATATTGTATTTGTCTACAGTAATCTGTATATATATGTGTCTACAGTAATCTGTATGCATTGTATTTGTCTACAGTAATCTGTATATATTGTATTTGTCTACAGTAATCTGTATATATTGTATTTGTCTAAAGTAATCTGTATATATTGTATTTGTCTAAAGTAATCTGTATATATTGTATTTGTCTAAAGTAATCTGTATTATTGTATTTGTCTAAAGTAATCTGTATATATTGTATTTGTCTACAGTAATCTGTATATATTGTATTTGTCTAAAGTAATCTGTATATATTGTATTTGTCTAAAGTAATCTGTATATATTGTATTTGTCTACAGTAATCTGTATATATTGTATTTGTCTAAAGTAATCTGTATATATGTATTTGTCTAAAGTAATCTGTATATATTGTATTTGTCTAAAGTAATCTGTATATATTGTATTTGTCTAAAGTAATCTGTATATATTGTATTTGTCTAAAGTAATCTGTATATATTGTATTTGTCTAAGTAATCTGTATATATTGTATTTGTCTACAGTAATCTGTATATATTGTATTTGTCTAAAGTAATCTGTATATATTGTATTTGTCTAAGTAATCTGTATATATTGTATTTGTCTAAGTAATCTGTATATATTGTATTTGTCTAAGTAATCTGTATATATTGTATTTGTCTACAGTAATCTGTATATATTGTATTTGTCTACAGTAATCTGTATATATTGTATTTGTCTACAGTAATCTGTATATATTGTATTTGTCTATCAGTAATCTGTATATATTGTATTTGTCTCATCTAATCTCTATCATATGCATTGTATTGTCTCATCTGATCTCTATGCACAAAAATAAAGCTTCACGGCTAGACCGCCATAATTAATTATATCCCAAGTCTGTCAGTCCATCGATCAGACGTACAGAAGATCCCCCAACACACAAAACGGTTTTCTTAGCAGACAGCAAGTTCTTAACATGGCGTCTACATTCTTACCGGATCTTTCCCAAAAAGAAATAACAGAACTAGTGCGCACTGTGCCAGTAACGGTGCAATGGATTCCTGTCCACTGCTGGCACCTGGGGTTACGAGTAGGCAGACACTCTGGTAAAGGTAGAAAGCAGACGACAACAGCAGCAACAACCCATTTCCTTTAAGAGAAGCGAAGACTGTCATCTTGAACATACCAAAGGAGCCTATCCATTACTCTGGACGGAAAGAACAAACCATAATCTTCTCCCTGAGGACTGAACGTTGCTGTCTACTCCACCGAATGTGCCCAATGGGAGCTGTTCCACATCATCATCATCATCATCAAGTGCCCTGCCGCAGGGCGTTGGCGATCATGGCCCTCCATATGCATCTATCCCATGTCGCCGCAAGCACATCTTCCACTCTCTCAGTCCTCAGCCACTCTGCAAGTCCGTCCAATATTTTCTCCCTGGGTCTGCCTGGTGCTCTCCCCCCCCCCCCCCCCCCCCAGCTTTCCTGTTGTGATCAGGTGCTCTAATTCCCCTTTTCTCATAAAATGACCTATAAATGTTGCCTGTCTTTTCCTAATCTTCCTTATGAATGATCTTTTTTGTGTCTGCCTCTATCAAGACTGTCTCGTTTGTTTTCTTTGCTGTCCACGGAACTCTCAACATTCTACTTAGAAACCACATCTCGGCTTAATATCTACCTGGCTGCCTCAATCTTGTTCTGGCTTTGCGTGTTCACGTTCCACATAATAATGATAGTAATAATAATAATAATGATAATTACAAATGATAATAACAACAACAACAACAATGATAATAATATTAATATTAATAAAGATGATGATGATGATGATAACTATAAGGCGCCAAATCTTGAGTCAAGAATCAAATCAAGGCGCGTATTCTCATCATTTACCAAAGCAATCACCAACAACGACGAAACCTCCAGGGCACAAAAGCTCGTACAAATTGAGGAGGTGTGGGGGGGGGGGGGGGAGGGATACAGGAGTGGAGTAAGTCCCACATGGATACACGTCCTTGCCAGACAGAGCCACAATGTCCACAGCACAATCTACAGTCTCGCCCACTGTTCAGAAATAAAAGAAATGAGCAGGGGCCATGTAGAACAACACTGGAAAAGTAGTTCCGGGAAACAAAGAGGACGAAGACAAACATATCCTTCATCCAGCCCACTGCACTATTTCAGGCTTTGTAACCATGCTCGAACGAGCAAAACAAAAATCGATCAATCAATCGCACAAGAGACAGGGTTGACACAACTAAGCGCATGAAGACACACACACACACACATGCACGCACGCAGGCACGCACACACACATGCAGGCACGCACACACACTAACACCCACACATGCGCGTACGCAAGCACACATGCATGCACACACACATGCTCGCACGCACATGCATGTACACACATATTTACACACACACACACACATAGGGCACACACACACACACACACACACACACACACACAAATAGGGCACACACACATAAATAGGGCACACACACACAAATAGGCACACACACACAAATAGGGCACACACACACAAATAGGCACACACACACAAATAGGGCCAACACAAACACCACACACAAATAGAGCACACACACACAAATAGGGCACACACACACAAATAGGGCCACAAAATCAACACACACAAATAGGGCACACACACACAAATAGGGCACACACACACAAATAGAGCACACACACACAAATAGGGCACACACACACAAATAGGGCACACACACACAAATAGGCACACACACACAAATAGGGCCAACCACACACACACAAATAGAGCACACACACACAAATAGGGCACACACACACAAATAGGGCACACACACAGCACAACAAAATAGGGCACACACACACAAATAGGCACACACCACACAAATAGAGCACACACACACAAATAGGGCACACACACACAAATAGGGCACACACACACAAAATAGAGCACACACACACAAATAGGGCACACACACACAAATAGGCACACACACAAAATAGGGCACACACACACAAATAGGCACACACACAAAATAGGGCAACACAAACACACACACAAATAGGGCACCACACACACCACAAATAGGCACACACACACAAATAGGGCACACACACACACAAATAGGGCACAACACACACAAATAGGGCACACACACACAAATAGGGAACACACACACACACAAATAAAGGCACACACACACAAATAGGGCACACACACACAAATAGGGCCACACACACACACACAAATAGGGCACAACACAACACAAATAGGGCACACACACACACAAATAGGGCACACACACACAAATAGGCACACACACAAAATAGGGCCACACACACACAAAATAGGGCACACACAATCACACACAAATAGGGCACACACACACAAATAGGGCACACACACACAATACCACACACAAATAGGGCACACACACACACAAATAGGGCACA
>CM060310.1:98661721-98664221 GCA_030674185.1 Monoplex corrugatus | reverse complement strand
ACACAAAACCTGACAGAACTGTACAGACATAGTAAGACACTGCAGGCAGCACACAAAACCTGACAGTACTGTACAGACATAGTACAGACACTGTAGGCAGCACACAAAAGCCTGACAGTAATGTACAGACATTGTACAGACACTGTAGGCAGCACACAAAGCCTGACAGAATGTACAGACATAGTACAGACACTGTAGGCAGCACACAAAGCCTGACAGTAACTGTACAGACATAGTACAGACACTGTAGGCAGCACACAAAGCCTGACAGTAATGTACAGACATAGTACAGACACTGTAGGCAGCACACAAAACCTGACAGTAATTGTACAGACATAGTACAGACACTGTAGGCAGCACACAAAGCTACAGTACAGTAATAGTACAGACATAGTACAGACACTGTAGGCAGCAACAAAGCTGACAGTACTGTACAGACATAGTACAGACACTGTAGGCAGCACACAAAGCCTGACAGAACTGTACAGACATAGTACAGACACTGTAGGCAGCACACAAAGCCTGACAGAACTGTACAGACATAGTACAGACACTGTAGGCAGCACACAAACTGACAACTGTACAGTACATGTACAGACATAGTACAGACACTGTAGGCAGCACACAAAACCTGACAGTTGTACAGACATAGTACAGACATGTAGCAGCACACAAAACCTGACAGTACTGTACAGATTAGTACAGACACTGTAGGCAGCACACAAAACCTGACAGTACTGTACAGACATAGTACAGACACTGTAGGCAGCACACAAAACCTGACAGAACTGTACAGACATAGTACAGACACTGTAGGCAGCACACAAAGCCTGACAGTAACTGTACAGACATAGTACAGACACTGTAGGCAGCACACAAAGCCTGACAGAACTGTACAGACATAGTACAGACACTGTAGGCAGCACACAAAGCCTGACAGATATTGTACAGACATAGTACAGACACTGTAGGCAGCACACAAAGCCTGACAGTAACTGTACAGACATAGTACAGACACTGTAGGCAGCACACAAAGCCTGACAGTATTGTACAGACATAGTACAGACACTGTAGGCAGCACACAAAGCCTGACAGTAATGTACAGACATAGTACAGACACTGTAGGCAGCACACAAAACCTGACAGTATTGTACAGACATAGTACAGACACTGTAGGCAGCACACAAAACTGACACTGACAGTACTGTACAGACATAGTACAGACACTGTAGGCAGCACACAAAGCCTGACAGTATTGTACAGACATAGTACAGACACTGTAGGCAGCACACAAAACTGACAGTACTGACAGACAGTAACTGTACAGACACTGTAGGCAGCACACAAACCTGACAGTAGTACAGACATAGTACAGACACTGTAGCAGCACCAAAACCTGACAGTACTGTACAGACATAGTTACAGACACTGTAGGCAGCACACAAAACCTGACAGTACTGTACAGACATAGTACAGACACTGTAGGCAGCACACAAAACCTGACAGTATGTACAGACATAGTACAGACACTGTAGGCAGCACACAAAACCTGACAGTACTGTACAGACATTGTACAGACACTGTAGGCAGCACACAAAGCCTGTACAGACTGTACAGACATAGTAACAGACACTGTAGGCAGCACACAAAGCCTACAGTACTGTACAGAAACATATGTTATAGACCTGTAGTCAGTCACTACAAAACCGACATAACTGTACAGACATAGTAGACACTGTAGCAGCTTTACAAAACAGCATACGTACTACGACAAAAGTACATGTACGCTTAGTACAAACAGAACTGTTACAACACAAATGCAGACATACATAGTAAGCTCTTGTTTCATAAAAAACAGCGATAGACATGTACAGACACATAGGCACACTACAAGCCTGTACAGAACTGTCACAGACATAGTATAGCACTATAAACACAAGCAATAAAACTGTTACAACATATAGGCCACTTGGTTAACGCTCTTTGTTACTAAAAACAGCAGATAAACTGTTACACACAAAAGCCTACATGTAACAGCTTTTGTACTAAAAACAGCAATAAACCCGTTACACAAATAGTACATACATGTTAAGCTCTTTGTACTAAAAACAGCACAAACGTTACACACAAAAGACTACTTAGCGCTCTTTTAACTAAAAACAGCAGATAACTGTTACACACAAATAGCCATGACATGTAATTCTCTTTGTTACTAAAAACAGCAATAACTGTTACACACACAATAGGCCTACATGTTAACGCTCTTTGTTACTAAAAACAGCAATAACTGTTACACACAATAGCCTACATGTTAACGCTCTTTGTTACTAAAAAACAGCAATAACTGTTACACACAATAGGCCTACATGTTAACGCTCTTTGTTACTAAAAACAGCAATAACTGTTACACACAAATAGGTACTACATGTTAACGCTCTTTGTTACTAAAAACAGCAATAACTGTTACACACAATGGCTACATGTTAACGCTCTTTGTTAC
>CM060310.1:98654221-98656721 GCA_030674185.1 Monoplex corrugatus | reverse complement strand
ACCATTGGCGGATAGGGTGCAGAGTCAAAGGGTCAAGTTTTTGCAGTTGGTGGATAGGGTGCAGAGTCAAAGGGTTAAGTTTTTGCAGTAGGTGGATAGGTGCAGAGTCAAAGGGTTAAGATTGTGGACTGAAACGATGGGTGGTGTGCACTCCAATTTGCTGCATGCGACTCTGTTGATCAATTGTCGTAACTGTTGATCATTGATGTATCTGTTGATCAATTGATGTAACTGTCGATTAACTGATGTAACTGTTGATCAATTGATGTAACTGTTGATCAATTGATGTAACTGTTGATCGATTAACGTGAGTAACTGTCGATCAATTGATGTGAATACATGTCGATCAATTGATGGAGTAACTGTTGATCAATTGATGTGAGTACCTGTTGATCAATTCATGTGAGTAACTGTTGATCAATTAATGTGAGTAAACGTTGATCAATTGGTATGAGTACCTGTTGATCAATTAATGTGAGTAAATGTTGATCAAAATATGTGAGTACATGTTGATCAATTGATGTGAGTACCTGTTGATCAGTTGATGTGAGTACCTGTTGATCAACTGATGTGAGTACCTGTTGATCAATTGATGTGAGTACATGTTGATCAATTGATGCGAGTACCTGTTGATCAATTGATGGCAGTACTTGTTGATCAACTGATGTGAGTACCTGTTGATCAACTGATGTGAGTACCTGTTGATCAATTGATGTGAGTACCTGTTGATCAAATGATGTGAGTACCTGTTGATCAAATGATGTGAGTACCTGTTGATCAATTGATGCGAGTACCTGTTGATCAATTGATTGAGTACCTGTTGATCAATTGATGTGAGTACCTGTTGATCAATTGATGTGAGTACATGTTGATCAATTGATGCGAGTACATGTTGATCAATTCATGTGAGTACCTGTTGATCAATTAATGTGAGTAAATTTGATCAAATGATGTGAGTACCTGTTGATCAATTGATGTGAGTACCTGTTGATCAATTGATGTAAGCACTTTATGTTGATACTGTGTAGGGCAAAGTCAAAAGATGGATCTTACCGGTCTAAACAGGACGACACGTAACGTAGAAGTACACATCCCCTACAAAACCTTGAACTTGTCCTGAGGATCCGATTTTACTACCCACCGACCTAATTATTCATTTAAATCGTGGACCTTTTCTTGAAATGTTATGATTAAGTCTACAAACAACATCAACTGCAACATACACAAAAATTGTGAATAGTAGTGTCCCTTGCCACTGACCCAAGATCAGAGTCTTCCATGTCACAAGTCATACCGGATCAATGGCTAGTGTGACCCCTAAGCCAGTTATTGATTTTTTTTCTCAAAAGACAAAGGCGATTTATAGATTGAAGGTAATAATTAAAACTATGCAATTTTGATATCAGCATCTGCCTTGTTAGATATCTCCAAATGGATTATATAGAGCGGAGGTTCGCTCATAGGCCGGAAGGTGGTGTCACAAAGTTCTGTTTAGTGGACACGTTTCCATTAACAATTTGACTCCAGCACCCTGTCCACAAGCATCCTGCGTTACCAACCATGCTGGCAAAGCGAAAACCTGATCCCTTTGACTCCCTCATCCTACCCACCAGATTTCCACCTTTTGATGTCTTCACCCTATCCACCAACAGAAAGCTGGTAGGTCTGGTGCGGGAGTCAAAGGGTTAAGTTTTTCCTTATCAATGATCTTCTTGTGTCTGCCTCCATCAAGACTGTCTCGTTTGTTTTCTTTGTTGTCCATGGAACTCTCAACATCCTTCTTAGAAACCACATCTCGGCTGCCTCAATCTTGTTCTGACTTTGCCTGTTGACTGTCCTTGCCTCACAACCGTATAACATTATTGGTTCTATATATCATCCAAGAACTCTCTTCCTGATGTTAACTGAAAGGCATTTGTTCGTAAGAACGCTTTTCATCTTCTTGAATGCTGTTTTGGCTTGGCCGATTCTACTGGCTATTTTCTGATGTGCATCTACCACAGTCGTAAGAAGTTAGAATACATTAAACATGATATCTGGATTGGCCATGATGTGTTGTTGTGAATAAATTCCTATTCCCAACACTTTGTATCGGACTTGCAGAGAGGCTGAAGACACAGAGGGTGGAAGATGTTCTTGCAGCAACAAAGGACAGATGCATATGGAGAGCTATGATCGCCAACGTCATGTGGCGAGGCACTTGATGATGATGATGATGATGATGATGATGATGATGATGATGATGATGATGATGATGATGATGATGATGATGATGAACGTTGTCACACTGTGTCTGTTCGATCCTGTCCTCTATCTGTCACTCCTATATTATGATGACGTGTTACTAAGTTACTTTCCATTCCCCTGCAAACATCCTCCCTGTTACATAACAACAACGCTAGCAGAAGCCCCATTAAATAACAATGACATCCTATTCATCATACTACACTTCATTTGAGCAATGACATCCTCCTATTCATCATACTACACTTCATTTGAG
>CM060310.1:98636721-98649221 GCA_030674185.1 Monoplex corrugatus | reverse complement strand
CCGCCACCGGAACAGCATCAGCAGCAGAAGAAGAAGAACACAGAAGAGAGAAGAGGGGAGATAATTACGCTAAATATTTCATCCTTCCAATGGCAGTGACCTTCCCTGCAATCAGTGGTGTGGCGTTGTCACTGAGCACTGATCGATCTCGCTGGGAAGACACAGACTGACTGGCGGCTGATTGCTCGCTTTGGGGTCAACTGCAAGGTCACAGCCCCGTGTTTGTCACACCACGTCACACACACACACACACACACACACACACACACACACACTCACAACCCACACTCATGTCACAACATCTTCAGTATAAACAACCTTCACTTTTTAAGTGATTAACAAAACCAAAACAAAACCAAAATATTTAAGGTATCTCTCAAACCGTTCACCACACGCGACTGAAAAGGCTGTAGTGATATGTTTATTTTATACAGAGCAAGCCAATGTTGATAGTACTAAAAAGAAGCAATTACAGCAGTAAACTTCGCGTATTTCGGCAGGAATGAAACCCTGACATCACAGGCCGTCTGTGTGACAGGGATAGCACTGTACTGGAACCAGAAATACACAAAGAGAGATTCTGAAAGCGTACTTAACATATCATCATCATCATCGTCATCATCAGGTGCCCTGCCGCATGGCGTTGGCGACCATGGACTTCCAACCATCTCTATCTCTGGTTGCCCCCAGCATCTCCCCCACCCTCCTCATCCCCAGCCACTCTGCAAGTCCGTCCAACATTCTCTCCCTGGGTCTACCTTGTGCTCTCTTTCCCTCCAGCTTCCCCGTTGTGACCAGGTGCTCCAAATCCCCCTTCCTCATAAAATGGTCTATAAATGTTGCTTGTCTTTTCCTAATCTTCCTTATGAGTGATCTACTTGTGTCTGCCTCCAGCAAGACTGTCTCGTTTGTTTTCTTTGCTGTCCATGGAAATCTCAACATTCTTCTGAGAAACCACATCTCGGCTGCCTCAATCTTGCTCTGGCTTTGCTTGCTGACTGTTCACGCCTCGCATCCGTACAACAGTATTGGTTCTATATAACATTCAAGGACTCTCTTTCTGATGTTAATTGATAGGCATTTGTTGGTAAGAATGCTTGTCATCTTCTTGAATGCTGTTTTGGCTTGGCCGATTCTGCCAGCTATTTCCGATGTGCATCTGTTGATAGTACTTAAAAGAAGCAATTACAGCAGTAAACTTGGCGTATCTCGGCAGGAAAAAAACCTGACATCACAGGCCGTCTGTGTGACAGGGATAGCACTGTAGTGGAACCAAAAAAACACAAAGACAGATTCTGAAAGAGTACTTAACATAACAAAACAAAAACAGGAGCAAACGTTCGGCCAACTGGCTTTTGGTAAGCACACAGAACACACAACAAAAGACAAATAAACAAAACTTAACGGAAAACAGCAAGCTCTGTGGTGACTGACATCAACACAAACTGTATGTATAATGCTATAGCTCTGTGGTGACTGTGACATCAACACACAAACTGTATGTATAATGCTATAGCTCTGTGGTGACTGTGACATCAACACACAAACTGTATGTATAATACTATAGCTCTGTGGTGACTGTGACATCAACACACAAACTGTATGTATATGCTATAGCTCTGTGGTGACTGTGACATCAACACACAAACTGTATGTATAATGCTATAGCTCTGTGGTGACTGACATCAACACACAAACTGTATGTATAATGCTATAGCTCTGTGGTGACTGTGACATCAACACACAAACTGTATGTATAATGCTATAGCTCTGTGGTGACTGTGACATCAACACACAAACTGTATGTATAATGCTATAGCTCTGTGGTGACTGTGACATCAACACACAAACTGTATAATGCTATAGCTCTGTGGTGACTGTGACATCAACAACAAACTGTATGTATAATGCTATAGCTCTGTGGTGACTGTGACATCAACACACAAACTGTATATTGCTATAGCTCTGTGGTGACTGTGACATCAACACAAACTGTATGTATAATGCTATAGCTCTGTGGTGACTGACATCAACACACAAACTGTATGTATAATGCTATAGCTCTGTGGTGACTGTGACATCAACACACAAACTGTATGTATATGCTATAGCTCTGTGGTGACTGTGACATCAACACACAAACTGTATGTATAATGCTATAGCTCTGTGGTGACTGTGACATCAACACACAAACTGTATGTATAATGCTGTAGCTCTGTGGTGACTGACATCAACACACAAAACAGTATGTATAATGCTATAGCTCTGTGGTGACTGTGACATCAACACACAAGCTGTATGTATAATGCTATAGCTCTGTGGTGACTGTGACATCAACACACAAACTGTATGTATAATGCTATAGCTCTGTGGTGACTGTGACATCAACACACAAACTGTATGTATAATGCTATAGCTCTGTGGTGACTGTGACATCAACACACAAACTGTATGTATAATGCTATAGCTCTGTGGTGACTGACATCAACACACAAACTGTATAATGCTATAGCTCTGTGGTGACTGTGACATCAACACACAAACGTATGTATAATGCTATAGCTCTGTGGTGACTGTGACATCAACACACAAGCTGTATGTATAATGCTATAGCTCTGTGGTATGTCCATCCGTGTGAGGGAAAGGTTCAATGCTTGGAGTGACTACATGACAACACAGCTAGTGTTGACACTGTCTCTTGACAGGTGTGATTGTCTGTACAAACTGTACAACATTGTACAACTGTACATGACAACAGCTAATATGTCACTGTCCTGTCCTGACAGGGTGTGATTCTATACACTGTACAACTGTACATGACAACACAGCTAATATTACCACGTCCTTTCTTGACAAGGTGTGACTGTCTATACAAACTGTACAACTCTGTACAACTGTACATGACAACACAGCTAATGTTGACACTGTCCTGTCTTGACAAGGTGTGACTGTCATACAAACTGTACAACTCTGTACAACTGTACATGACACACAGCTAATGTTGACACTGTCTTGTCCTGACAGGTGTGACATGTCTATAACTACTGTACAACTGTACATGACAACACAGCTAATGTTGACACTGTCTGTCTTGACAAGGTGTGACTGTCTATACAAACTGTACAACACTGTACAACTGTACATGACACACAGCTAATATTGTCACTGTCCTGTCCTGACAGGTGTGATGTCTTACACACTGTACAACCTGTAACATGACAACACAGCTAATGTGACACTGTCCTGTCTTGACAGGTGTGACTGTACACACTGTACAACACTGTACAACTGTACATGACAACACAGCTAATATGTACACTGTCCTGTCTTGACAGGTGTGACTGTACACACTGTACAACACTGTACAACTGTACATGACAACACAGCTAATGTGACACTGTCCTGTCTGACAGGTGTGACTGTACAACACTGTACAACACTGTACAACTGTACATGACAACACAGCTAATGTTGACACTGTCCTGTCTTGACAGGTGTGACTGTACACACTGTACAACACTGTACAACTGTACATGACAACACAGCTAATGTGACACTGTCCTGTCCTGACAGGGTTGTGACTGTACAACACACTGTACAACTGTACATGACAACACAGCTAATGGTGACACTGTCCTGTCTTGACAGGTGTGATGCTGTCACACTGTACAATACTGTAAACTGTACATGACAACACAGCTAATGGTGACACTGTCCTGTCTTGACAGGGTATGACTGTACACACTGTACAACACTGTACAACTGTACATGACAACACAGCTAATGGTGTACACTGTCCTGTCCTGACAGGTTATGACTGTACACACTGTACAACACTGTACAACTGTACATGACAACACAGCTAATGGTGACACTGTCCTGTCCTGACAGGTGTATGACTGTACACACTGTACAACACTGTACAACTGTACATGACAACACAGCTATATGTGACACTGTCCTGTCTTGACAGGGTGTGACTGTACACACTGTACAACTGTACATGACAACACAAGCTTAATGGTGACACTTTCCTGTCAAGATGTTACTGTACAGCTTGTATGCTGGTTTCCTTTGTCCTTGCGGCAGTTTTGAGAAGTGTCATACACTCACAACACACACCACACCTCACACACACGCTCACACACACGCATACACACGCACGCACGCACGCATACACGCACACAAAGGACCAGACATAATACTAATTCTTGGTTTTACTGCCGACAGATGATGAATAATGAATGAACTGATCCACACTAAGACTGTGAGTAACACCGTAAGTGGTTACTGTCTTCCCTCCCCCCCCCTCTGTTCCCCCCTCTCTCTCTCTCCCCCTCTCTCTTTGCTCTCTCTCACTCTCTTCTCTCCTCTCTTTCTTTGCTCTCTCTCTCTCTTCTCCCCTCTCTCTTTGGCTCTCTATCTTCTTCCCTCTCTCTCTTTGCTCTCCTCTCTCTCTTCTCTTCTCTCCCTCCTCTCCTCTTTGCTCTCTCTCACTTCTCCTCCCTCTCTCTCTTTGCTCTCTCTCCTTCTCCTCCCTCTCTCTCTTTGCTCTCTCTCTCTTCTCCTCCCTCTCTCTCTTTGCTCTCTCTCTCTTCTCTCCCTCTCTCTCTTTGCTCTCTATCTCTTCTTCCCTCTCTCTCTTTGCATCTCTCTCTTCTCTCCCTCTCTCTCTCTATTTCTCCCTCTCTCTCTTGCTCTCTCTCCTTCTCTCCCTCTCTCTCTTTGCTCTCTCTCTTCTCCCTCTCTCTCTTTGCTCTCTCTCTCTTCTCCTCCCTCTCTCTCTTTGCTCTCTCTCTCTTCTCCCCCTCTCTCTCTTTGCTCTCTCTCTCTTCTTCTCCCCTCTCTCTCTTTGCTCTCTCTCTCTTCTCCTCCTCTCTCTTTGCTCTCTCTCTCTTCTCCTCCCTCTCTCTCTTTGCTCTCTATCTCTTCTCCCCTCTCTCTCTCTTGCTCTCTCTCTTCTTCCCTCCTCTCTCTTGCTCCTCCTCTCTTCTCCTCCCTCTCTTTTCTTTTGCTCTCCTCTCTCTCTTCTCCTCCTCTCTCTCTCTTGCTCTCTCTCTCTCTCTTCTCTCCTCTCTCTCTTTGCTCTCTCTCTCTTCTCCCCCTCTCTCTCTTTGCTCTCTCTCTTCTCCTCCCTCCTCTCTTTGCTCTCTCTCTCTTCTTCCCTCTCTCTCTTTGCCTCTCTCTCTTTCTCCCCTCTCTCTCTTTGCCTCTCTCTCTCTTCCCCTCTCTCTCTCTTTGCCTTCTCTCTCTTCCCTCCTCTCTCTCTTGCTCTCTCTCTCTTCTCTCCCCTCTCTCTCTTTGCCTCTCTCCTCTTCTCTCCTCTCTCTCTTTGCTCTCTCTCTCTCTTCTCCCTCTCTCTCTTGCTCTCTCTCTCTCTTCTCCCCTCTCTTTGCTCTCTCTCCTTCTCCCCTCTCTCTCTTTGCTCTCTCTCTCTTCTCCTCTCTCTCTTTGCTCTCTCTCTCTTCTCCTCCCTCTCTCTCTTTGCTCTCTCTCTCTCTCTCCCTCTCTCTCTCTTGCTCTCTCCTCTTCCCCTCTCTCTCTTTGCTCTCTCCTCTCTTCTCCCCTCTCTCTCTTGCTCTCTCTCTCTTCTCCCCCTCTCTCTCTTTGCTCTCTCTCTCTCTCTCCTCCTCTTTGCTCTCCTCTCTCTCCCTCTCTTTGCCTCTCTCTCTTCTCCCTCTTCCTCTCTCTCTTCTCCCTCCTTCTCTTTCTCTCTCTCTCTCTTCTCTCTCTCTCCTCCCTCTCTTTGCTCTCTCTCTCTTCTCCCTCTCTCTCTTTGCTCTCTCTCTCCTCTCCTCTCTCTCTTGCTCTCTCTCTCTTCTCCCCTCTCTCTCTTTGCTCCTCTCTCTTCTCCCCTCTCTCTCTTTGCTCTCTCTCTCTCTTCTCCCTCTCTCTCTTTGCTCTCTCTCTTCTCCCTCTCTCTCTTTGCTCTCTCTCTCTTCTCCCCTCTCTCTTTGCCTCTCTCTCTTCTCCCTCTCTCTCTTTGCTCTCTCTCTTCTCCCCCCTCTCTCTCTTTTTGCTCTCTCTCTCTCTCTCCCTCTTCTCTTTGCTCTCTCTCTTCTTCTCCCTCTCTCTCTTGCTCTCTCTCTCTCTCCCCCTCTCTCTTTGCTCTCTCTCTCTCTTCTCCCTCTCTCTTTGCTCTCTCTCTTCTCCCCCTCTCTCTTCTTTCTCTCTCTCTCTCCTTCTTCCCTCTCTCTCTTCCTCTCTCTTCTCCCCTCTCTTGCTCTCCTCTTCTCCCTCTCTCTTTGCTCTCTCTCTCTTCTTCCTCTCCCTCTCTCTCTTGCCTCTCCTCTCTTCTCCCCCTCCTCTTTTGCCTCTCTCTCTCTTCTTCCCCTCTCTCTCTTTGCTCTCTCTCTCTTCTCCCCTCTCTCTCTTTGCTCTCTCTCTCTCTCTCCCCTCTCTTTTGCTCTCTCTCTCTCTCTCCCTCTCTTTCCTCTCTCTCTTCTCCCTCTCTCTCTCTCTCTCTCTTCTTCCCCTCTCTCTCTTTGCTCTCTCTCTTCTCTCCTCTCCTCTTCTCCTCTCTCTCTCTCTCTGCTCTCTCTCTCTTCCCCCTCTCTCTTTGCTCTCTCTCTCTCTCCCTCTCTCTCTTTGCTCTCTCTCTCTCTCCCCCTCTCTCTTTGCTCTCTCTCTTCTTCTCCCTCTCTCTTTGCTCTCTCTCTCTCTTCTCCCTCTCTCTCTTTGCTCTCTCTCTCTCCCCCTCTCTTTGCTCTCTCTCTCTTCTCCCTCTCTCTTGCTCTCTCTCTTCTCCCCTCTCTCTCTTGCTCTCCTCTCTCTCCCCCTCTTTGCTCTCTCTCTCTTCTCCCCTCTCTCTTGCTCTCTCTCTTCTCCCCTCTCTCTTTGCTCTCTCTCTCTTCTCCCCTCTCTTTGCTCTCTCTCTCTCCTCTCTCTCTTTGCTCTCTCTCTTCTCCCCTCTCTTTTGCTCTCTCTCTCTTCTCCCCTCTCTCTCTCTTTGCTCTCTCTCTTCTCCCCTCTCTCTTTGCTCCTCTCTCTTCTCTTCCTCTCTCTCCTTTGCTCTTTGCTCTCTCTCTCTTTCTCCCCTCTCTCTCTTTGCTCTCTCCTCTCTTCTTCCCTCTCTCTCTTTGCTCTCTCTCTCTTCTCCCCTCTCTCTCTTGCCTCTCTCTCTTCTCCCCTCTCTCTCTTTGCTCTCTCTTCTTCTCCCCTCTCTCTCTTCTCTTGCTCTCTCTCTTCTCCCCTCTCTCTCTTTGCTCTCTCTCTCTCCTTCCCCTCTCTCTTTGCTCTCTCTCTCTTCTCCCCTCTCTCTTTGCTCTCTCTCTCTTCTCCCCTCTCTCTCTTTGCTCTCTCTCTCTCTTCTCTCCTCTCTCTCTCTCTCTTCCCTCTCTCTTTGCTCTCTCTCTCCTCCTCTCCTCTTTGCTCTCTCTCTCTCTTCTTCCCTCTCTCTCTTTCTCTCTCTCTTCTCCCCTCTCTCTCTTTGCTCTCTCTCTCTCTCTCCTCTCTCTTTGCTCTCTCTCTCTCTTCTTCCCCTCTCTCTCTTTGCTCTCTCTCTTCTCCCTCTCTCTCTCTTTGCTCTCTCTCCTCTTCTCCTCCTCTCCTCTTTGCTCTCTCTCTCTCTTCTTCCCCTCTCTCTCTTTGCTCTCTCTCTCTCTTCTTCCCTCTCTCTCTCTTTGCTCTCTCTCTTCTTCCCCTCTCTCTCTTTGCTCTCTCTCTCTTCTCCCCTCTCTCTTTGCTCTCTCTCTCTCTTCTCCCTCTCTCTCTCTTGCTCTCTCTCTCTCTCTTCTCCCTCTCTCTCTTTGCTCTCTCTCTCTCTTCTTCCCTCTCTCTCTCTCTTTGCTCTCTCTCTCTCTCTCTCTTCCCTCTCTCTCTCTTTTGCTCTCTCTCTCTCTCTCTTCCCTCTCTCTCTCTTGCTCTCTCTCTCTCTCCCTCTCTCTTCTCTCTCTCTTCCTTCTCCCCTCTCTCTCTCTTCTTTCCCCTCTCTCTCTCTCTTTGCTCTCTCTCTCTCTTCTCTCTTCCCTCTCTCTCTTTGCTCTCTCTCTCTCTTCTCCCCTCTCTCTCTCTTTGCTCTCTCTCTTCTCCCCTCTCTCTCTTTGCTTTCTCTCTCTTCCCCCTCCCTCTCTCTCTTGCTCTCTCTCTTCTCTCTCCTCTCCCCTCTCTCTCTCTTTGCTCTCTCTCTCTCTCTCCCTCTTCTCTCTCTCTTTCTCTCTCTCTTC
Source organism: Monoplex corrugatus (assembly GCA_030674185.1). Classification (NCBI taxonomy): domain Eukaryota; kingdom Metazoa; phylum Mollusca; class Gastropoda; order Littorinimorpha; family Ranellidae; genus Monoplex; species Monoplex corrugatus. Next base: position 98,641,056 of record CM060310.1, on the reverse strand, counting down.
TTCTCTCCTTCCCTCTCTCTCTTTGCTCTCTCTCTCTCTCCTCCCTCTCTCTTTGCTCTCTCTCTCTTCTCCCCTCCTCTCTCTCTTGCTCTCTCTCTCCTTCTCCTCCCTCTCTCTTTGCTTTCTCTCTTCCCCTCTCTTCTTCTCCCTCTCTCTCCCCTTCTCTTTGCTTTTCTCTCTCTTCTTCCCTCTCCTCTCTTTGCTCTCTCCTCTTCTTCCCTTTGCTCTTCTCTCCCTCTCTCTTTGCTTTCTCTCTCTCTCTTCTCCCCCCTCTTCCTCTTTGCTCTCTATCTTCTTCTTCCCCTCTCTCTCTTTGCACACTCTCTCTCTCTTCTTCCCCCTCTCTCTCTTTGCACACTCTTCCTCTCTTCTTCTTCCCTCTCTCTCTTTGCACACTCTCTCTCTTCTTCCCTCTCTCTTTGCACACTCTCTCTCTTCTCCCTCTCTCTTTTGCTCTGTCTCTCTCTCTCTCTCTTCCTCCCTTCTCTCTCTTTGCTCTCCTCTCTCTTCTCCCCCCCCTCTCTCTCTCTCTGTCTTCTCTCTCTCTCTTCTCCCCCCTCTCTCTCTTTTCTGTTTGTCTGTCTGTCTCTTCTGTCTGTCTGTCTCTTCTGTCTGTCTGTCTGTCTCTTCTGTCTGTCTGTCTCTCTCTCTATTTCTCTCTCCTCGCTCTCTTTCTTCCCCTTCTCTCTCTCCTCTCTCTCTTTCTCTCCCCTCTCTCTCTTTCTCTCCCCTCTCTCTCTCTTTCACTATCTCTCTGTCTGTCTGCTCTCCTTTCTATCTCTTTCTCTTCTCTGCCTACCCACCCTCTCTCTCCTCTCTTTCACACACACACACACACACACACATACACAACACACACACACACACACACACACACACACACACACATACACACACACACACACATACACACACACACGTACACAAACACACCTATACACACGCACGCACGCACGCACGCACGCACTACCCACCGCACCCGCAACAACAACAAAAGCACAACATATAATCAGAGCGACATGTATAACTCACATTTAGCGAACTTAGTCATAGTTCCAGTTATAGCTTTGAATCCTATTCCAATGGAGACGGCTTGTGGAAACAGATGCCTCAGTGTTTTCAGCTGGCTTTTGACAACAGGGACAGAAATGACATTATGAATTGCCAAGGGAATTTTCCTGATGACGACAGGGACAGAATGGACATTACGAATTATCAAGGGAATAGAGTTCTTAATGACAACAGGCGCAGAATGGACATTACGAATTGTCAAAGGAATATAATTCCTGATGACAGCAAGGACAAGATGGCCATTACGAACTGTCAAGGGAATAGAGTTGCTGATGACAACGGGAACAGAATGGTCATTACGAATTGTCAAGGGAATAGAGTTGCTGATGAATTGTCAAGGGAATAGAGTTATTGATGACAGCAGGGACAGAATGGACATTACGAATTGTCAAGGGAATAGAATTCCTGATGACAGCAGGGACAGAATGGACATTACGAATTGTCAAGGGAATAGAATTCCTGATGACAGCAGGGACAGAATGGACATTACGAATTGTCAAGGGAATACAATTCTTGATGACGACAGGGACAGAATGGACACTACGAATTGTCAAGGGAATACAATTCTTGATGACGACAGGGACAGAATGGTCATTACGAATTGTCAAGGGAACACAATTCTTGATGACGACAGGGACAGAATGGACATTACGAATTGTCAAGGGAATAGAATTCCTGATGACAACAGAGACAGAATGGACATTACGAATTGTCAAGGGAACACAATTCTTGATGACGACAGGGACAGAAGGGACATTACGAATTGTCATGGGAATAATCAGGGACAGAATGGACATTACGAATTGTCAAGGGAATAGAATTCCTGATGACAGCAGGGACAGAATGGACATTACGAATTGTCATGGGAATAATCAGGGACAGAATGGACATTACGAATTGTCAAGGGAATACAATTCTTGATGACGACAGGGACAGAATGGACATTACGAATTGTCAAGGGAATACAATTCTTGATGACGACAGGGACAGAATGGTCATTACGAATTGTCAAGGGAACACAATTCTTGATGACGACAGGGACAGAATGGACATTACGAATTGTCAAGGGAACACAATTCTTGATGACGACAGGGACAGAAGGGACATTACGAATTGTCATGGGAATAATCAGGGACAGAATGGACATTACGAATTGTCAAGGGAATACAATTCTCGATGACAGCAGCTTGGTAGATACAGGATTTCTGGCTACTGGTGTTGGTGTTGGTTAATGGTGTTGGTGTTGGCTAATGGCGTTGGTGTTGGCTAATGGTGTTGGTGTTGGCTAATGGTGTTGGTGTTGGCTAATGGTGTTGGTGTTGGCTACTGGTGTTGGTGTTGGCTACTGGTGTTGGTTACTGGTGTTGGTGTTGGCTACTGGTGTTGGATAATGGTGTTGGTATTGGCTAATGGTGTTGGTGTTGGCTACTGGTGTTGGCTACTGGTCTTGGTGTTGGCTACTGGTGTTGGTGTTGGCTACTGGTGTTGGTGTTGGCTAATGGTGTTGGTGTTGGCTAATGGTGTTGGTGTTGGCTAATGGTGTTGGCTACTGGTATTGGCTACTGCTGTTGGCTAATGGTGTTGGCTACTGCTGTTGGTGTTGGCTAATGGTGTTGGCTACTGGTGTTGGTGTTGGCTACTGGTGTTGGTGTTGGGTGTTGGTGTTGGCTACTGGTGTTGGCTAATGGTGTTTGGTGTTGGCTACTGGTCTTGGTGTTGGCTACTGGTGTTGGCTAATGGTGTTGGTGTTGGCTAATGGTCTTGGTGTTGGCTACTGGTCATGGTGTTGGCTAATGGTTGTTGGTGTTGGCTAATGGTTTGGTGTTGGCTAATGGTCTTGATGTTGGCTAATGGTCTTGGTGTTGGCTAATGGTCTTGGTGTTGGCTAATGGTCTTGGTGTTGGCTAATGGTCTTGGTGTTGGCTAATGGTCTTGTGTTGGCTAATGGTGTTGGTGTTGGCTAATGGTGTTGGCTAATGGTTTGGTGTTGGCTAATGGTGTTGGCTAATGGTTGGTTTGGCTAATGGTCTTGGCTAATGGTCTTTGGCTAATGGTCTTGATGTTGGCTAATGGTCTTGGTGTTGGCTAATGGTGTTGGCTAATGGTCTTGGTGTTGGCTAATGGTGTTGTGCTAATGGTCTTGGTGTTGGCTAATGGTCTTGGTGTTGGCTAATAGTCTTGATGTTGGCTAATGGGTTGGTGTTTGGTTAATGGTGTTGGCTAATGGTGTTGGTGTTGGCTAATGGTGTTGGCTAATGGTGTTGGCTAATGGTGTGTGGCTAATGGTGTTGGCTAATGGTAGTTGGCTAATGGTCTTGTGTGTTGGCTAATGGTCTTGGTGTTGGCTAATGGTGTTGGCTAATGGTCTTGGTGTTGGCTAATGGTGTTGGCTAATGGTCTTGGTATTGGCTAATGGTGTTGGCTAATGGTCTTGGTGTTGGCTAATGGTGTTGGCTAATGGTCTTGGTGTTGGCTAATGGTGTTGGCTAATGTGTTGGCTAATGGTGTTGGCTAATGGTCTTGGTGTTGGCTAATGGTGTTGGTGTTGGCTACTGGTCTTGGGTTGGCTAATGGTCTTGGTATTGGATAATGGTGTTGGCTAATGGTGTTGGTGTTGGCTAATGGTGTTGGCTAATGGTCTTGGTGTTGGCTAATGGTGTTGGCTTTGGCTAATGGCTAATGGTGTTGGCTACTGGTCTTGGTGTTGGTCTAAGGGTGGTTGGCTAATGGGTGTTGGCTACTGGTCTTGGTGTTGGTTAATGGTGTTGTGCTACTGGTCTTGGTGTTGGCTACTGTGTGTTGGCTAATGGTGTTGGTGTTGGCTAATGGTCTTGGTGTTGGCTACTGGTCATGGTGTTGGCTAATGGTGTTGGTTTGGCTAATGGTGTTGGTGTTGGCTAATGGTCTTGATGTTGGCTAATGGTCTTGGTGTTGGCTAATGGTCTTGGTGTTGGCTAATGGTTTTGGTGTTGGCTAATGGTCTTGGTGTTGGCTAATGGTTGGTGTTGGCTAATGGTGTTGGTGTTGGTTAATGGTTGTGTTGGCTAATGGTGTTGGTGTTGGCTAATGGTGTTGGTGTTGGCTAATGGTGTTGGCTAATGGTGTTGGCTAATGGGTGTTGGCTAATGGTGTTGGCTAATGTGTCTTGGCTAATGGTCTTGATGTTGGCTAATGGTACTTGGTGTTGGCTAATGGTGTTGGCTAATGGTCTTGGTGTTGGCTAATGGTGTTGGCTAATGGTCTTGGTGTTGGCTAATGTCTTGG
>CM060310.1:98629221-98631721 GCA_030674185.1 Monoplex corrugatus | reverse complement strand
ATGTACTTTAATTGTATTGTATTGTATTGTATTGTATTGTGTTGTATTGTGTTGTATTATATTGTGTTGTATTATATTGTGTTGTATTGTATTGTATTGCATTGCATTGCATTGTATTGTATTGTATTGCACTGTATTGTATTGCATTGCATTGTATTGTATTGTATTGCATTGTATTGTATCGTATTGTATTGTATTGCATTTATTGTGTTGTATCGTATTGTATTGTGTTGTATTGTATTGTACTGTATTGCATGCATTGTATTGTATTGTATTGTATTCATTGTATTGTATGGCATTGTGTTGTGTTGTATTCTATTGTATTGTATTGTCCGACGAAAGCTGTTTTCTGACTGGGAATGTGGCAAGGTCACTATAGACAGCAGGTCACTATAGACAGCAGGTCACTATAGACAGCAGGTCACTGTAGACAGCAGGTCACTATAGACAGCAGGTCACTACAGACAGCAGGTCACTATAGACAGCAGGTCACTATAGACAGCAGGTCACTACAGACAGCAGGTCACTGTAGACAGCAGGTCACTATAGACAGCAGGTCACTGTACAGACAGCAGGTCACTATAGACAGCAGGTCACTACAGACAGCAGGTCACTATAGACAGCAGGTCACTATAGACAGCAGGTCACTATAGACAGCAGGTCACTACAGACAGCAGGTCACTATAGACAGCAGGTCACTACAGACAGCAGGTCACTACAGACAGCAGGTCACTATAGACAGCAGGTCACTACAGACAGCAGGTCACTATAGACAGCAGGTCACTATAGACAGCAGGTCACTATAGACAGCAGGTCACTACAGACAGCAGGTCACTATAGACAGCAGGTCACTACAGACAGCAGGTCACTACAGACAGCAGGTCACTACAGACAGCAGGTCACTATAGACAGCAGGTCACTACAGACAGCAGGTCACTATAGACAGCAGGTCACTACAGACAGCAGGTCACTATAGACAGCAGGTCACTACAGACAGCAGGTCACTACAGACAGCAGGTCACTATAGACAGCAGGTCACTACAGACAGCAGGTCACTACAGACAGCAGGTCACTATAGACAGCAGGTCACTACAGACAGCAGGTCACTGTAGACAGCAGGTCACTATAGACAGCAGGTCACTGTAGACAGCAGGTCACTACAGACAGCAGGTCACTGTAGACAGCAGGTCACTACAGACATCAGGTCACTGTAGACAGCAGGTCACTATAGACAGCAGGTCACTGTAGACAGCAGGTCACTACAGACAGCAGGTCACTATAGACAGCAGGTCACTATAGACAGCAGGTCACTGTAGACAGCAGGTCACTGTAGACAGCAGGTCACTATAGACAGCAGGTCACTGTAGACAGCAGGTCACTATAGACAGCAGGTCACTGTAGACAGCAGGTCACTACAGACAGCAGGTCACTGTAGACAGCAGGTCACTATAGACAGCAGGTCACTATAGACAGCAGGTCACTATAGACAGCAGGTCACTATAGACAGTAGGTCACTGTAGACAGCAGGTCACTATAGACAGCAGGTCACTGTAGACAGCAGGTCACTACAGACAGCAGGTCACTGTAGACAGCAGGTCACTACAGACAGCAGGTCACTATAGACAGCAGGTCACTGTAGACAGTAGGTCACTGTATAGACAGCAGGTCACTGTAGACAGTAGGTCACTATAGACAGCAGGTCACTGTAGACAGCAGGTCACTACAGACAGCAGGTCACTATAGACAGCAGGTCACTGTAGACAGCAGGTCACTACAGACAGCAGGTCACTGTAGACAGCAGGTCACTATAGACAGCAGGTCACTATAGACAGCAGGTCACTATAGACAGCAGGTCACTGTAGACAGAGGTCACTTAGCAGCAGGTCACTGTAGACAGCAGGTCACTATAGACAGCAGGTCACTGTAGACAGCAGGTCACTATAGACAGCAGGTCACTGTAGACAGCAGGTCACTATAGACAGCAGGTCACTTAGACAGCAGTCACTGAGCAGCGTCACTTAGACAGCAGGTCACTATAGACAGCAGGTCACTATAGACAGCAGGTCACTGTAGACAGCAGGTCACTATAGCAGCACGAGACAGCAGGTCACTATAGACAGCAGGTCACTATAGACAGAGGTCATATAGACAGCAGTCACTGTAGACAGCAGGTCACTATAGACACAGGTCACTATAGACAGCAGGTCACTGTAGACAGCAGGTCACTATAGACAGAGTCACTAGACAGCAGGTCACTGTAGACAGCAGGTCACTTAGACAGAGGTCACTATAGACAGCAGGTCACTATAGACAGCAGGTCACTGTAGACAGCAGTCACTATAGACAGAGGTCACTAAGACAGCAGGTCACTGTAGACAGCAGGTCACTATAGACAGCGGTCACTGTAGACAGCAGGTCACTGTAGACAACAGGTCACTATAGACAGCAGGTCACTGTAGACAGCAGGTCACTGTAGACAGCAGGTCACTACAGACAGCAG
>CM060310.1:98601721-98624221 GCA_030674185.1 Monoplex corrugatus | reverse complement strand
TCGAGACAGACACACACAGACAGAGAAAGAGAGACAGACAGACAGACAGAGACGGAGAGAGAGAGAGACAGACAGATAGACATATATACAGACATACATACATACATACATACAGACAGACAGAAGACATACATACATACAGAGAGAAAGAGAGACAGAAACAGAGTCAGAAACAGACAGAGACAGAAACAGACAGAGACAGAAACAGACAGAGACAGAAACAGACAGAGACAGAAATAGACAGAAACAGACAGAGACAGAAGCAGACAGAAACAGACAGAGACAGAAACAGACAGAGACAGAAACAGACAGAGACAGACAGAGACAGAAACAGACAGAGACAGAAACAGACAGAAACAGAGACAGAAACAGACAGAAACAGATAGACCGAGACAGAAACAGACAGAGACAGAAACAGACAGAGACAGAAACAGACAGAAACAGACAGAGACAGACAGAAACAGACAGAAACAGACAGAAACAGATAGACAGAGACAGAAACAGACAGAGACAGAAACAGACAGAAACAGACAGAGACAGAAACAGACAGAGACAGACAGAGACAGAAACAGACAGAAACAGACAGAGACAGAAACAGACAGAAACAGACAGAAACAGATAGACAGAGACAGAAACAGACAAAGACAGAAACAGACAGAAACAGACAGAGACAGAAACAGACAGAAACAGACAGAGACAGAAACAGACAGAAACAGACAGAGACAGAAACAGACAGAAACAGATAGACAGAGACAGAAACAGACAAAGACAGAAACAGACAGAAACAGACAGAGACAGAAACAGACAGAAACAGACAGAGACAGAAACAGACAGAAACAGACAGAGACAGAAAACAGACAGAAACAGACAGAGACAGAAACAGACAGAAACAGATAGACAGAGACAGAAACAGACAAAGACAGAAACAGACAGAAACAGACAGAGACAGAAACAGACAGAAACAGACAGAGACAGAAACAGACAGAAACAGACAGAGACAGAAACAGACAGAAACAGACAGAGACAGAAACAGACAGAAACAGACAGAGACAGAAACAGACAGAAACAGAAACAGACAGAAACAGACAGAAACAGAAACAGACAGAAACAGACAGAAACAGAAACAGACAGAAACAGACAGAAACAGACAGAGACAGAAACAGACAGAAACAGACAGAGATAGACAGAAACAGACAGAAACAGACAGAAACAGAAACAGACAGAAACAGACAGAAACAGACACAGACAGAAACAGACAGAAACAGACAGAGACAGAAACAGAAACAGACAGAAACAGACAGAAACAGACAGAGACAGAAACAGAGACAGACAGAAACAGACAGAAACAGACAGAAACAGAAACAGACAGAAACAGACAGAAACAGAAACAGACAGAAACAGACAGAAACAGACAGAGACAGAAACAGAAACAGACAGAAACAGACAGAAACAGACAGAGACAGAAACAGAGACAGACAGAAACAGACAGAAACAGACAGAAACAGAAACAGACAGAAACAGACAGAAACAGACAGAGACAGAAACAGACAGAAACAGACAGAGACAGAAACAGAAACAGACAGAAACAGACAGAAACAGAAACAGACAGAAACAGACAGAAACAGACAGAAACAGAAACAGACAGAAACAGACAGAAACAGACAGAAACAGACAGAAACAGAAACAGACAGAAACAGACAGAAACAGAAACAGACAGAAACAGACAGAAACAGACAGAAACAGAAAAGACAGAAACAGACAGAAACAGACAGAAACAGAAACAGACAGAAACAGACAGAAACAGAAACAGACAGAAACAGACAGAAACAGAAACAGACAGAAACAGACAGAAACAGACAGAAACAGACAGAAACAGAAACAGACAGAAAACAGACAGAAACAGAAACAGACAGAAACAGACAGAAACAGACAGAAACAGAAACAGACAGAGACAGAAACAGACAGAAACAGACAGAAACAGACAGAGACAGATAGAGACAGAAAACAGACAGAAACAGACAGACACAGACAGAGACAGAAACAGACAGAAACAGACAGAGACAGAAACAGACAGAAACAGACAGAAACAGACAGAACAGAAACAGACAGAAACAGACAGAAACAGATAAAGACAGAAACAGGCAGAAACAGACACAAAGAGACAGAAACAGACAGAAACAGACAGAAACAGACAGAGACAGAAACAGACAGAAACAGACAGAAAGACAGAAACAGACAGAGACAGAAACAGACAGAAACAGACAGAGACAGAAACAGACAGACAGAGACAGAAACAGACAGAGACAGAAACAGACAGAGACAGAACAGACAGAGACAGAAACAGACAGAAACAGACAGAGACAGAAACAGACAGAAACAGACAGAGACAGAAACAGACAGAAACAGACAGAAACAGACAGAGACAGAAACAGACAGAAACAGACAGAAACAGACAGAACAGAAACAGACAGAAACAGACAGAGACAGAAACAGACAGAAACAGAAAGACAGAACAGACAGAAACAGAAACAGACAGAAACAGACAGAAACAGACAGAAACAGACAGAAACAGACAGAACAGCAGAACAGACAGGACAGAAAGACAGAGACAGAAACAGACAGACAGACAGAAACAGCAGACAGAAACAGACAGACAGAGACAGAAACAGGAACAGACAGACAGGCAAGACAGAAACAGACAGAAACAAAAAGACAGAAACGACAGAGACAGAAACAGACAGACAGAAAAGACAGACAGAAACAAAGACAGAGACAGAAACAGAGACAGACAAACAGACAGAAACAGACAGATAGACAGACAGAGAGAAACAAAGACAAGAACTCAGACAGCGTTCATTGTACAACAGTTTTATTTCACAATACACAAATGGCAATGAGCGCGGATAAGCTTTGGGGTTTTTGTGATGCTCTCATTCATGCTCTACAATCAGTTTTACAGTATTTAGTACGTTCAACCCACAGGACTATATCTATATCACAGTGTTCCCCATCCAATATCTACACTGACATCATCTATATACATCTCGGCAGTTGCAAAAATCATGCCAGTTTTGTTCCAGTCCATAATCCGTTAATTTGCCGGCCAAAACTAGTTCTCATTCACTAAATCGATTATAATTCGTGCAGCCATCAACTCAAATACATGTAGTCACTGGCTATCAAGCAAACAAATCATTCGATTAATGCACTGATCCGTCAATTCTTTCGTCCTTCAATGATCATACAGTTGATCAACCAAATCAATAACAAGCACTTGGCATAATCATTCAATCAATGAATCAGTCATTCAACCAGTGAACCAATTGACTCCACAGAGAGAGAGAGAGAGAGAGAGAGAGACAGACAGAGACTAGACAGACAGACAGAGACAGACAGAGAGAGAGAGACAGAGCTTGAGAAACAGACAGACAGACAGAGAGAGAGAGGGAGACAGAGAGCTACAGAGAGAGAGAGAGAGAGAGACTAGAGAAAGAAAGACAGAGAGAGAGCTAGAGAGAGAGAGAGAGACAGAGACAGAGAGAGAAAGAGAAGAGAGCTAGAGAGACAGAGAGCTAGAGTAAGAGAGAGAAGACAGACAGACAGAGCAGACAGACAGAGACAGAGAAGACAGAGAGAGAGAGAGAGACAGAGACAGAGAGACAGGGAGAAAGAACCGAGACAGAGAGAGAGGGGGAGAGAGAGAGAGAGACCGAGACAGAGATATATAGCTAGAGAAAGAGAGAGAGAGAGAGAGCTTGAGAGAGAAAGAGAGAAAGAGAAAGAAAGAGAGACAGACAGAAAGAGAGACAAAGGAGAGAGAGAGGGGACAGACAGACAGAGAGGGAGAAAGAGAGAGAGCTAGAGAGCTAGAGAGAGAGAGAGAGAGAAAAAAACGAGACAGGACAGACAGACAGAAGAAAGGAAGGGTAAATATATAAACACAGTATACACAGCTGCCAGTTGGAGTAGCGCGTATGTTTTGAAACGGTTATAACCCTGATATGGCTCTGCACAGTCAGCTGGCCTTGAAACAAAAATAAATATACAATAACAAGCTGTGAAACAGAAGTGGAAATGAGTAAAAGGAAACATAATGTGATACGCATATACATGTATAGCGGTGATAGAGGGGGAAAAGCCCAGGGCCCCACTACATGTAGGTTTTATGGTAGAATGGAGTGTGACTGAATGACACACACTGACAGCAACTGGTTTCCTTTTGACAGTTTTCGTTTTCCATACAAAAACTCGCTGCACATCTTCATGTTTCCATCATTCGGGTGGTAGGTGTTAGCGTTAAAAGCATTCTTACCAACAAATGCCTATCAATTAACATCAGGAAGAGAGTTCTTGAATGTTATATAGAATCGATAATGCTATACGGTTGTGAGGAGTGAACAGTCAACAAGCAAAGCCAGAACAAGATTGAGGCAGCCGAGATGTGATTTCTAAGAAGAATGTTGAGAGTTCCATGGACAGCAAAGAAAACAAACGAGACAGTCTTGATGGAGGCAGACACAAGAAGATCATTCTTAAGGAAGATTGGGAAAAGATAGGCAACATTTATAGGCCATTTTATGAAGAAAGGGGAATTGGAGCACCTGGTCACAACGGGAAAGCTGGAGGGAAAGAGAACACCAGGTAGACCCAGGGAGAAATTATTGGACGGACTTGCAGAGTGGCTGAGGACAGAGGGTGGAAGACGTGCTTACGGCAATAAGGGACAGATAGATATGGAGGGCCATGATCGCCAACGCCATGCAGCAGGGCAATATGATGATGATGATGATGATGATGATGATGATGATGTGTTACTTTAGTGTTTCATAGTTCCCTTCCCCCCCTCAAATCCTCATTTCATGACCTTACTAACGCATAGCGTTTTGCGCAGGATCAGGGAATTGCCTGATAATTGCTGGCGTACTTGGGTGGAGCTCATGGTGAACTGTCCAAGTGCGATGACTCCTCTTGAACACACTTCACAAAAACACTCCAGAGTGCAGACATCAGCATATGGCCCTGAGTGCTGGGTTGATGTGTCTGGCGGTTTGGGGGTGGTGGGGTGGGGTTAGGGTAAGGGGTAGGGGGCTGTTTGTTTAGTCTGCTGACACTGACACTGCTGTCTGACAGTCCTGTGACTGTTGTGTACAGTGTATACCCACATTATGTACAGTGTATACCACACATTATGTACAGTGTATACCACACATTATGTACAGTGTATACCACACATTATGTACAGTGTATACCACACAATTTAGTACGCCCTGTGACTGTTTTGTACAGTGTATACCACACATTGTACAGTGTATACCCACAATTGTGTACAGCCCTGTACTGTTGTGTACAGTGTATACCACACATTATGTACAGTGTATACCACACATTATGTACAGCCCTGTGATGTTGTGTACAGTGTATACCACACATTTGTACAGTGTATACACACATTGTGTACAGTGTATACCACACATTGTGTACAGTGTATACCACATCATTATGTACAGTGTATACCACACATTGTGTACAGTGTATACACACATTATGTACAGTGTATACCACACATTGTGTACAGTGTATACCACATATTATGTACAGTGTATACACACATTGTGTACAGGTGATACCACATATTATGTACAGTGTATACCACACATTATGTACAGTGTATACCACACATTATGTACAGACGTGACTGTTTTGTACAGTGTATACCACACATTATGTACAGCCCTGTGACTGTTGGTACAGTGTACCCCACATATTATGTACAGTGTATACCACATATTATGTACAGTGTATACCACATATTATGTACAGTGTATACCACATATTATGTACAGTCCTGTGACTGTTGTGTACAGTGTACCACATATTATGTACAGTGTATACCACATATTATGTACAGCCCTGTGACTGTTGTGTACAGTGTAACCACAATATGTACATGTATACACATTATGTACAGCCCTGTGACTGTTGTGTACAGTGTACACCACATATTATGTACAGTGTATACCACATATATGTACATGTACCTAATGTCAGTGTATACCACACATTATGTACAGTCCTGTGACTGTTGTGTACAGTGTATACCACACATTGTGTACAGTGTATACCACACATTGTGTACAGTGTATACCACACATTATGTACAGTGTATACCAACATTATACAGTGTATACACACATTGTGTACAGTGTATACCACACATTGTGTACAGTGTATACCACACATTATGTACAGTGTATACCACACATTGATGTACAGTGTATACCACACATTATGTACAGTGTATACCACACATTATGTGTACAGTGTATACCACACATTGTGTACAGTGTATACCACACATTATGTACAGTGTATACCACACATTGTACAGTGTACCACACATTGTGTACATGTGTACCACACATTATGTACAGTGTATACCACACATTATGTACAGTGTATACCACACATTATGTACAGTGTATACCACACATTATGTACAGTGTATACTACACATTGTAGTACAGTGTATACCACACATTGTGTACAGTGTATACCACACATTATGTACAGTGTATACCACACATTATGTACAGTGTATACCACACATTATGTACAGTGTATACCACACATTATGTACAGTGTATACCACACATTGTGTACAGTGTATACCACACATTTGTACAGTGTATACCACACATTGTAAGTGTATCACACATTGGTACAGTGTATACCACACATTATGTACAGTGTATACCACACATTGTGTAAGTGTATCCACACATTGTACAGTGTAACCACACATTATGTACAGTGTATACCACACATTATGTACAGTGTATACCACACATTGTGTACAGTGTATACCACACATTATGTACAGTGTATACCACAATTATGTACAGTGTATACCACACATTGTGTACAGTGTATACCACACATTAGTGTACAGTGTATACCACACATTTATGTACAGTGTATACCACACATTGTGTACAGTGTATACCACACATTATGTACAGTGTGTACCACACATTATGTACAGTGTATACCACACATTGTGTACAGTGTGTACCACACATTATGTACAGTGTGTACCACACATTATGTACAGTGTATACCACACATTGTGTACAGTGTATACCACACATTATGTACAGTGTATACCACACATTATGTACAGTGTATACCACACATTATGTACAGTGTATACTACACATTGTGTACAGTGTATACCACACATTGTGTACAGTGTATACTCACCATTATGTACAGTGTATACCACACATTATGTACAGTGTATACACACATTGTACATAACCACACATTATGATAGTATACCAACAGTGTCAGTGACACAATTATTACAGTTATACACACATTATGTAATGTATACCAACATTGTACAGTGTAAACCACACATATGACAGGTCACCACCATGTTGTACAGTGTATACCACACATTATGTACAGTGTATACACACAGTTATGTACAGTGTATACCACATTATGTACATGTATACCACACATTGTGTACAGTGTATACCACACATATGTACATTATACCACACATTTTGTACAGTGTAAAAACCACACATGTGTACATGAATACCACAATGTGTACAGTGTTACACACATTATGTACAGTGTATACACACATTGTAACATGTATACCAACATATGTACAGTGGTACCACACATTATGTCAGTTATACACACATTGTGGGTTACAGTGTGTACCCACATTATGTACAGTGTGTACACACATTGTGTACGTGATCCACATGTGTACGTGTATACCACACATTAGTACAGTGTATACCACACATTATGTACAGTGTATACCACACATTTGTACAGCCTGTGACTGTTGTGTACAGTGTAAGACCCAATTATGTGTACAGCTGTGACTGTTGTGTACGTGCTATACCACACATTATGTACAGTGTATACCACACATTGGTACAGTGTATACCAACATTGTACAGTGTATACACACATATTATTACAGTGTATACACAATTGTGTACAGGTATACCAATATTATGTACATGACATATACCACATATAGTACAGTGTATAAAACATTGTGTACGTGTAACCACATTCAGTAAATGTACACATTAGTAATACCCATTTGACAAGTTAACCACAATTATTACAGTGTTACCACAAATGTTACATGTATACACATATTGTACATTATACACACAATTTGTACAGTATACCACACAATAGTATTGTGACGGTAACCAACATTTGTACAGTGTATAACACTATTTTACAGTCCCATATTACTGTCATGTTATACCACACTATTCTGTCACAGCTGTACACATTGTGTACAGTGTATACCACACATTATGTCAGTGTATACACACAATTATTACAGTGTACACCACACATTACACACCACTTGTACAGTGTAACCACACATATGTACAGTGCTATACCACATATTATACAGTGTACTACCACACATTTGTACAGTATCCACATCATTTGTACAGTGTTACCACACCTTGTCATAGAGCCTTATACAAAATACGTTATAACAGCAGGAGAGATTAGTCTATGACAACTTGCAACTAAGAACCTCATTAGTTAGATGGGTTTGAAAGAGGTGGTTTTCAGTGCCGTTTTGAAGATGAAAACACTTAGTTTTCTCTGAGAGACAGTGGTAGAGAGTTCCATACATTTGGGCCAAAGACATGAAAGATTTTTTACCAAAGGTGTCTAGAGAGAAGCGAGGAACAGTCAACAGTGAGGTGTCAGAAGAGCGGAGCGTTCGAGAAGGTTTGTAACCCTGCAGGAGGTTGGCAAGATAGGATGGCATGATCTCGTGATAGATACACTGAAAGCAGAGACAGGCAACTTTATATTGAATCCTAGCCTTTACCGGGAGCCAATGAAGTGTTCTAAGCAGAGATTTTGCACTCTCACGCCTGGGCTTGCGGAGAACAAGGCGAGCCGCGTGGTTCTGTATGCGCTGAAGTTTAGATAGTTGATTGTCATGGAGACCTGCGAATAGAGAGTTACAATAGTCCAGTCTAGATAGTATGAAAGAGACAGCAAGCTTGTTGGTAGCATCAGTGGAAAGGAAGGAGTGAATCTTACCAATTCTGCGTAGCTGATAGTACAGAGTACGGCACAACTGTTTGACATGGGCTTCCATAGACAGTGTTTCATCCAGAGAGAAGCCAAGGTTTCTAACAGTTTGTGAGAAAGATACATCACAATCAGAGCTAGACATGGGGGCATGAGTAACCTGATTGACTTTTGACTTAGTACCAGTAACAATAAGCTCAGTTTTATCATCATTCATCTTCAGCTTGTTTTCACTCATCCACTTGGAGACATCCTCTATACAATCTCTCAGACTGCACGCAAGAGCGTCAAAATCTGATGGGGCAGAGGAGCTATGTAGCTGTGAGTCATCCGCAAAGAAGTGGTATGAGTGACCTGACTGATGAATGATAGCGCTGAGAGGTTGTGTATACATAGTGAACAGGACAGGTCCCAAGACAGAACCTTGTGGGACACCACATTTCAGCACAGATGGATTTGATTTGTGGCCAATGACAACCGACTGGGTACGGCCAGTCAAATAGGAGGTAAACCAATCCAGAACCGTTCCAGAACAGCCAAAAGTGGTACGCAACCGCGTTATGATGATGCTATACCACACATTGTGTACAGCCCTGTGACTGTTGTGTACAGTGTATACCACACATTATGTACAGTGTATACTACACATTATGTACAGTGTATACCATACATTACGTACAGTGTATACCACACATTATGTACAGTGTATACCACACATTATGTACAGCCCTGTGACTGTTGTGTACAGTGTATACCACACATTATGTACAGTGTATACCACACATTGTGTACAGCCCTGTGACTGTTGTCTACAGTGTGTACCACACATTATGTACAGTGTATACCACACATTATGTACAGCCCTGTGACTGTTGTCTACAGTGTGTACCACACATTATGTACAGCCCTGTGACTGTTGTCTACAGTGTGTACCACACATTATGTACAGTGTATACCACACATTATATACAGTGTATACCACACATTATGTACAGTGTATACCACACATTATGTACAGCCCTGTGACTGTTGTGTACAGTGTGTACCACACATTATGTACAGCCCTGTGACTGTTGTCTACAGTGTGTACCACACATTATGTACAGTGTATACCACACATTATGTACAGTGTATACCACACATTATGTACAGTGTATACCACACATTATGTACAGTGTATACCACACATTATGTACAGTGTATACCACACATTATGTACAGTGTATACCACACATTATGTACAGTGTATACCACATATTATTACAGTGTATACCACACATTGTGTACAGTGTGTACCACACATTATGTACAGTGTATACCACACATTGTGTACAGTGTATACCACACATTATGTACAGTGTGTACCACACATTATGTACAGTGTATACCACACATTATGTACAGCCCTGTGACTGTTGTGTACAGTGTATACCACACATTATGTACAGTGTATACCACACATTATGTACAGTGTATACCACACATTATGTACAACCCTGTGACTGTTGTGTACAGTGTATACCACACATTATGTACAGTGTGTACCACACATTGTGTACAGTGTATACCACACATTGTGTACAGTGTATACCACACATTATGTACAGTGTGTACCACACATTATGTACAGTGTATACCACACATTATGTACAGTCCTGTGACTGTTGTGTACAGTGTATACCACACATTATGTACAGTGTATACCACACATTATGTACAGTGTATACCACACATTATGTACAGCCCTGTGACTGTTGTGTACAGTGTGTACCACACAATATGTACAGTGTATACCACACATTATGTACAGTGTATACCACACATTATGTACAGCCCTGTGACTGTTGTGTACAGTGTGTACCACACAATATGTACAGTGTATACCACACATTATGTACAGTGTATACCACACATTATGTACAGTGTATACCACACATTATGTACAGCCCTGTGACTGTTGTGTACAGTGTATACCACACATTATGTACAGTGTATACCACACATTATGTACAGTGTATACCACACATTATGTACAGCCCTGTGACTGTTGTCTACAGTGTGTACCACACATTATGTACAGTGTATACCACACATTATGTACAGTGTATACCACACATTATGTACAGTGTATACCACACATTATGTACAGTGTATACCACACATTATGTACAGTGTATACCACACATTATGTACAGTGTATACCACACATTATGTACAGCCCTGTGACTGTTGTCTACAGTGTGTACCACACATTATGTACAGTGTATACCACACATTATGTACAGTGTATACCACACATTATGTACAGCCCTGTGACTGTTGTGTACAGTGTGTACCACACAATATGTACAGTGTATACCACACATTATGTACAGTGTATACCACACATTATGTACAGCTCTGTGACTGTTGTGTACAGTGTATACCACACATTATGTACAGTGTATAATAATAATAATAATAATGTTTATTTGTATAGCGCATATTCCATATAAAAACATGCTCACCAGCGCTTTACATTTCGCAAGAAAGGCAAAAGGTGATAAGAAATGTTCACAATTACATACACAATAAGATAACAACAAACATTAAAGCTATACAAGTAAGAAGACTCATAAGAAACCACAGAATATTAAAATTTAAACACTGACTTATGTAATGAAGAAAGATTAACAGATTTTTCATATGAATAAAGAGGCATACTGTGTTTATATATTGCTGCGTGTGTGTGCTTGCGTACGTGTGTGTGTACATGTGTGTGTGCGTGCGTGTGCGTTGCTGTGCGCGTGTGTTTGTAAGAATGTGTGTGTGTGTGTGTGTGTGTGTGTGTGTGAGAGAGAGAGAGAGGGAGAGAGAGTGTGTGTGTGTGTGTGCGTGTGCTATGTTTGCATGCGTGTGTGTGTGTTTATGCATGCAATAGTTGTACATAAAATTATAATCAATATTTTGAATGAAGATAAAAACAGAAAAATTCTAATCCATATACAGGAAAAACATTACAACTTCAGTATTACAGCATTAATACCTTGACAATCAAAATTCCTCACAAATTATGAACTATTCGCATATCATACATCACAATTTACATACAAACAAAGATTTGAAAAAGTTTCTTAAAGTATTTCAGTCTCTTTCCCACTCAATTTCTCCCCTATCCCTTCCTCAGCTGTACACATACAGTGATACACACACATGCTCACTCAAGCACACACACACACACACACACACACACACACACACACACACACACACACACACACACACACATACACACATGCACGCACACACACACCTTGCTCTATAGGCCCTTATACAAAATACTGTTATACAGGCAGGAGAGATTAGTCTGATGACAGACTTGCAAACTAAGACTCTTCAGGTTAGATGAGTTTGAAAGAGGTGGGTTTTCAGGTGCCGTTTGAAGGTTGAGAAACACTTAGTTTTTCTGAGAGACAGTGGTAGAGAGTTCCATACATTTGGGCCAAAGACAGAGAAAGATTTTTTACCAAAGGTGTCTAGAGAGAAGCGAGGAACAGTCAACAGTGAGGTGTCAGAAGAGCGGAGCGTTCGAGAAGGTTTGTAACCCTGCAGAAGGTTGGCAAGATAGGATGGCATGATCTCGTGATAGATACACTGAAAGCAGAGACAGGCAACTTTATATTGAATCCTAGCCTTTACCGGGAGCCAATGAAGTGTTCTAAGCAGAGATTTTGCACTCTCACGCCTGGGCTTGCGGAGAACAAGGCGAGCCGCGTGGTTCTGTATGCGCTGAAGTTTAGATAGTTGATTGTCATGGAGACCTGCGAATAGAGAGTTACAATAGTCCAGTCTAGATAGTATGAAAGAGACAGCAAGCTTGTTGGTAGCATCAGTGGAAAGGAAGGAGCGAATCTTACCAATTCTGCGTAGCTGATAGTACAGAGTACGGCACAACTGTTTGACATGGGCTTCCATAGACAGTGTTTCATCCAGAGAGAAGCCAAGGTTTCTAACAGTTTGTGAGAAAGATACATCACAATCAGAGATAGACATGGGGGCATGAGTAACCTGATTGACTTTTGAAGTAGTACCAGTAACAATAAGCTCAGTTTTATCATCATTCATCTTCAGCTTGTTTTCACTCATCCACTTGGAGACATCCTCTATACAATCTCTCAGACTGCACGCAAGAGCGTCAAAATCTGATGGGGCAGAGGAGCTATGTAGCTGTGAGTCATCCGCAAAGAAGTGGTATGAGTGACCTGACTGATGAATGATAGCGCTGAGAGGATGTGTATACATAGTGAACAGGACAGGTCCCAAGACAGAACCTTGTGGGACACCACATTTCAGCACAGATGGATTTGATTTGTGGCCAATGACAACCGACTGGGTACGGCCAGTCAAATAGGAGGTAAACCAGTCCAGAACCGTTCCAGAACAGCCAAAAGTGGTACGCAACCGCGTTATGATGATGCTATACCACACATTGTGTACAGCCCTGTGACTGTTGTGTACAGTGTATACCACACATTATGTACAGTGTATACTACACATTATGTACAGTATATACCATACATTACGTACAGTGTATACCACACATTATGTACAGCCCTGTGACTGTTGTCTACAGTGTGTACCACACATTATGTACAGTGTATACCACACATTATGTACAGTGTGTCCACTTATGTGACAGTGTATACCACACATTAGTACAGTGTATACACATTATGTACAGTGTATACCACACATTATGTACAGCCCTGTGACTGTTGTGTACAGTGTATACCACACATTATGTACAGTGTATACCACACATTATGTTACAGCCCTGTGGCTGTTGTGCACAGTGTATACCACACATTATGTACAGTGTATACCACACATTATGTACAGTGGTATACCACACATTATGTACAGCCCTGTGACTGTTGTGTACAGTGTTACCACACATTATGTACAGTGTATACCACACATTATGTACAGTGTATACCACACATTATGTACAGTACCCAGGACTTATGTCACAGTGTATACCACACATTATGTACAGTGTATACCACACATTATGTACAGCCCTGTGGACTGTTGTGTACAGTGTATACCACACATTATGTACAGCCTGTAGAACTTTGTACAGTGTATACCACACATTATGTACAGTGTATACCACACATTATGTACAGTGTATACCACACATTATTGTACGTGTGTATACCACACAACATTGATGTACAGTGTATACCACACATTATGTACAGGTGTTATACACACATTATGTACAGTGTATACCACACATTATGTACAGCACTGTGGCTGTTGTGTACAGTGGTTACCACACATTATGTACATGACACTACATTGTGTACAGTGTATACCACACATTATGTACAATCACTACTATTTGTACAGTGTTACCACACATTATGTACAGCCCTGTGACTGTTGTGTACAGTGTATACCACACATTATGTACAGCCCTGTGATGTTGTGTACAGTGTATACCACACATTATGTACAGCACTGTGACTGTTGTGTACAGTGTATACACACATTTATGTACAGTGTATTACCACACATTATGTACAGCACTGTGACTATTGTGTACAGTGTATACCACACATTATGTACAGCACTGTGATGTTGTGTACAGAATAGACGTGTATACCACACATTATGTACAGCACTGTGACTGTTGTGTACAGTGTTACCACACATTATGTACAGCACTGTGACTGATTGTGTACAGTGTATATCACACATTATGTACAGCCACTGTGACTGTGGTGTACAGTGTATACCACACATTATGTACAGCACTGTGATGTTGTGTACAGTGTATACCACACATTATGTACATGACCCATGGTGATAGTTGCTGTGACAGTATGTATATCACACATTATGTACAGCCTGTGATGTGGTGTACAGTGTATACCACACATTATATGTTACATTGCACTGTGACTGTTGTGTACAGTGTATACCACACATTATGTACAGCCTGTGACTGTTGTGTACAGTGTATACCACACACAATTACTGTACAGTGTATACCACACATTATGTACAGCACTGTGACTGTTGTGTACAGTGTATACCACACATAGTACACCTTGATGTTGTTACAGTGACAACATATTACACTGTGACTGTGTGTACAGTGTATACCACATATGTCAGCCTTGACTGTTGTACAGTCATTGTAACCTTGTTGTGTACAGTGTATACCACACATTATGTACATGTATCCACACATTGTGATGACTGTTGTGTACAGTGTATACCACACATTATGTACAACGTGATGATGTACAGTGACCACACATTATGTACACAGTGTGTCAGTGTACCACACATTATGTACACAGGTGACAGTGTTCCACACTAGTACATAACCACACATAGTCAGAACCACACATAGTACCAGTAAATGGCGGCAAAGCCCTACAGAGCACACATCCAGTAAAGGGGCAGAGCCTACAGGCAACAGATAACAGTAAAGGGCAGAGCCTACAGGCAACAGATAAGAGTAAAAGGGCAGAGGCTACAGGCAACAGATAACAGGAAACGGGCAGAGCCTACAGGCAAGAGATAACAGTAAAGGGGCAGAGCCTACAGGCAAGAGATAACAGTAAAGGGGAGAGCCTACAGGCAAGAGATAACAGTAAAGGGGAGAGCCTACATGCAACAGATAACAGTAAAGGACAGAGTCTACAGGCAACAGATAACAGTAAAGGGGCAGAGCCTACAGGCAAAAGATAACAGTAAAGGGGCAGAACCTACAGGCAAGAGATAACAGTAAAGGGGCAGAGCCTACAGGCAACAGATAACAGTAAATGGGCAGAGCCTACAGGCAAGAGATAACAGTAAAGGGGCAGAGCCTACAGGCAACAGATAACAGTAAAGGGACAGAGCCTACAGGCAAGAGATAACAGTAAAGGGGAAAGCCTACAGGCAACAGATAACAGTAAAAGGGAGAGCCTACAGGCAACAGGTAACAGTAAAGGGGCAGAGCCTACAGGGAACAGGTAACAGTAAAGGGGCAGAGCCTACAGGCAACAGATAACAGTAAAGGGGAGAGCCTACAGGCAACAGGTAACAGTAAAGGGGCAGAGTCTACAGGCAACAGGTAACAGTAAAGGGGAGAGCCTACAGGCAACAGATAACAGTAAAGGGGAGAGCCTGCAGGCAACAGATAACAGTAAAGGGGAGAGCCTACAGGCAACAGATAACAGTAAAGGGGCAGAGCCTACAGGCAAAAGATGGCTGTAAAGGGGCAGAGCCTACAGGCAAGGGATAACAGTAAAGGGGCAGAGCCTACAGGCAAGAGATAACAGTAAAGGGGCAGAGCCTACAGGCAACAGATAACAGTAAAGGGACAGAGCCTACAGGCAACAGATAACAGTAAGGGGGCAGAGCGTACAGGCAACAGATAACAGTAAGGGGGCAGAGCCTACAGGCAACAGATAACAGTAAGGGGGCAGAGCCTACAGGCAACAAATAACAGGAAAGGGGCAGAGCGTACAGACAACAGATAACAGTAAAGGGGCAGAGCCTACAGGCAACAGATAACGGTAAAGGTGCAGAGCCTACAGGCAACAGGTAACAGTAAAGGGGCAGAGCCTACAGGCAACAGATAACAGGAAAGGGCAGAGCCTACAGGCAACAGATAACCGGAAAGGGGCAGAGCCTACAGGCAACAGATAACAAGAAAGGGTAGAGCCTACAGGCAACAGATAACAGGAAAGCGGCAGAGCCTACAGGCAACAGATGATTTCACCTATCTAGGCAGCATAGAAGACTGAAGTCTTGGTAATCAGTAAAAAAAACATGAAATCCCCCCATGCAAAATAACAGCAAACGGCACAACCTTGAGACAGGTTGATAAGTTTAAATACCTGGGAACGATCATTTCACCAGACGGCAGATGCACATCGGAAATAGCCAGCAGAATTGGCCAAGCCAAAACAGCACTCAATAAGATGAAAAGCATTCTAGCCAACAAATGCCTATCAATTAACATTAGGAGGAGAGTTCTTGAATGTTATATAGAACCGATAATGTTATACGGTTGTGAGGCGTGGACAGTCAACAAGCACAGATCTATATACAGGACACATTGCTGATGTATGTCTATGTCTGTGTCCTCACGGTGTCTGTGTGTGATGTCCTTGAAGGTCTGCAGTCCTTGGATTCGGACAACAGACACTCTGTGAGGGTGGTGATGGTGATGGTGGTGATGGTGATGGTGGTGATGGTGATGGTGGTGGTGGTGGACCCAGATGGTCACCTGTCGACATTCATGGACACATGCTTTGGACAGCAGACATTTTGTGAGTGTGTGTGAGTGTATGGGAGGGGGGAGGGGAACCTAAGACAGTCAACTGTTCATATAACAAGGACACAACTAGTGTCTAACCCTGCCGAAATCAGAAACCTGTAGCTGTGTCTTCATCGTTTTGACCATTTTCAGTTATGGGACAGCAAATTAGTAGTAATGATAATCATCTTCTTCTTCTTGGCGTACGCTGCTACACAATCATCTGAGTCCGGGCGATGAATGCAGCCGTCTTTTCCAGCTCCTGTCTGCAGCCATGGAGTTTGGTTGTCAGCGGAGTGTCTGTCGGCCACACGTCCTGTCTTGCCACCTGGTGAAGGGGACATCTTTGGTGGAGTATATGCTCCGTGGTTTGGTCGTAGTAATGATAATGATAATGATAATGATATTAAAATCTACTTTCCATTGGCAGAAACGATTAACTAAAGGCTGTTTTTCTAAACATGCCATCGCTTGCGTGCTGCGTGTTTTAATGTTTCCATACGCCAACCACTGACATGACTCACAGGATCCTTAACGTGCATATTCAATATTCTGTGTTTGTGATGTGTGTGTGTGTATGTGTGTTGTTGTGTGTGTATTGTAGTGTGTGTGTATGTGTAGTGTATGTGTTGTATGTGTGTGTATGTGTATGTATGTGTGTGTATGTGTATGTGTATGTGTGTGTGTGTGTATGTGTGTGTGTATGTGTGTATGTGTATGTGTGTGTGTGTGTATGTGTGTGTGTGTATGTGTGTGTGTGTGTATGTGTGTGTGTATGTGTGTGTGTATGTGTGTGTATGTGTGTGTATGTGTATGTGTTGTGTGTGTTTTGTGTATGTGTGTGTATGTGTGTGTGTATGTGTGTGTGTATGTGTGTGTGTGTGTATGTGTGTGTGTGTATGTGTGTATGTGTATGTGTATGTGTGTGTGTGTGTGTATGTGTGTGTGTATGTGTGTGTGTGTGTATGTGTGTGTGTGTGTGTGTGTGTGTGTGTGTGTGTGTGTGTGTGTGTGTGTGTGTGTATGTGTGTGTGTGTGTGTGTGTGTGTAAACACGAAGGGGATTCAAATACTGGCAGGTCAGCACACATGTTGACCATAGAGATCAGAAAAATCTCCACCCTTCACCGAGCAGACGGAGACGTCCAGGCGGACTGAACCCAGAACCTTCCTGCTGGGTGTCTGATGTTTTACCCACTGGTCACTCTGCTAATGTATGACAGGGAGGAAGAAGAAGGGGTGGGGGTCACCCCCCTGCCCCCGGTCTGGACACAGGCTTCCAGAGGTCAGGCAGTGTGGTCTTCAAACTGTCATCACACGAAGCACACATAATGCTTCACACTTCAACACAAGAATCATTGCACGTGCATCACCTACTTTAGGCTTGTTCCTCATTGCACGTGCACCACGTACTTCAGGCTTGTTCCTCATTGCACGAGCACCACGTGCTTGAGGCTTGTTCCACGTGCTGCCCATCTGTGTCCAGCTGGTTAACAGACGATGATACTGGCACCGAGTGCCAGCCAAAGTGTGAAGACAAATGACAGCTGTCGGAACATGGCGAAATGCCAGACATTCCACACTGATCTGGCTGCCAGCACCTAGCCCAGGAGATGTATACTGTGACATATCACTGTGAACCCGACACACACTCCCTGCTATATATACCTGTCTCACGTTAGTGAGGACCACATCGATACTTATGTCTGTGATGAAGACACACACTTCGTGAGAGTAGACCCGACAGCCAGTTAATTTGCTGTGGAGTTCCACAAGTTTTATGACGTGTGACGTCGGTAATGTGCGCTGTGAAAAAAACCCTGTGTTGTTCTGTGACGTGTGGTGTGTAAAAACCCTGTGTTGTTATGTGACGTGTGCTGTGTGAAACACTTGTGTTGTTCTGTGACGTGTGCTGTGTAAAAACCCTGTGTTGTTATGTGACGTGTGCTGTGTGAAACACTTGTGTTGTTCTGTGACGTGTGCTGTGTAAAAACCCTGTGTTGTTCTGTGACGTGTGCTGTGTGAAACACTTGTGTTGTTCTGTGACGTGTGCTGTGTAAAAACCCTGTGTTGTTCTGTGACGTGTGCTGTGTAAAACACTCGTGTTGTTATGTGACGTGTGCTGTGTAAAAACCTTGTGTTGTTCTGTGACGTGTGCTGTGTAAAACACTCGTGTTGTTATGTGACGTGTGCTGTGTAAAAACCTTGTGTTGTTATGTGACGTGTGCTGTGTAAAACACTTGTGTTGTTCTGTGACGTGTGCTGTGTAAAAACCCTGTGTTGTTCTGTGACGTGTGCTGTGTAAAAACCCTGTGTTGTTCTGTGACGTGTGCTGTGTAAAACACTTGTGTTGTTCTGTGACGTGTGCTGTGTGAAACACTGTGTTGTTCTGTGACGTGTGCTGTGTAAAACACTGTGTTGTTCTGTGACGTGTGCTGTGTAAAACACTCGTGTTGTTATGTGACGTGTGCTGTGTGAAACACTGTGTTGTTCTGTGACGTGTGCTGTGTAAAACACTGTGTTGTTCTGTGACGTGTGCTGTGTAAAACACTCGTGTTGTTATGTGACGTGTGCTGTGTAAAACACTCGTGTTGTTATGTGACGTGTGCTGTGTAAAAACCTTGTGTTGTTCTGTGACGTTGCGCTGTGTAAAAACCTTGTGTTGTTATGTGACGTGTGCTGTGTAAAAACACTTGTGTTGTTCTGTGACGTGTGCTGTGTAAAAACCCTGTGTTGTTCTGTGACGTGTGCTGTGTAAAAACCCTGTGTTGTTCTGTGACGTGTGCTGTGTAAAACACTTGTGTGTTGTTCTGTGACGTGTGCTGTGTAAAAACCTTGTGTTGTTTCTGTGACGTTTGCTGTGTAAAAACCCTGTGTTGTTCTGTGACGTGTGCTGTGGTAAAAACCCTGTGTTGTTCTATGTCGTGTGCTGTGTAAAACACTTGAGTTGTTCTGTGACGTGTGCTGTTTAAAAACCCTGTGTTGTTCTGTGACGTGTGCTGTGTAAAACACTTGTGTTGTTATGTGACGTGTGCTGTGTAAAACACTTGTGTTGTTATGTGACGTGTGCTGTGTAAAACACTTGTGTTGTTCTGTGACGTGTGCTGTTTAAAAACCCTGTGTTGTTCTGTGACGTGTGCTGTGTAAAACACTTGTTGTTGTTATGTGACGTGTGCTGTGTAAAAACCCTGTGTTGTTCTGTGAAGTGTGCTGTGTAAAACACTCGTGTTGTTATGTGACGTGTGCTGTGTAAAACACTTGTGTTGTTCTGTGACGTGTGCTGTGTAAAAACCCTGTGTTGTTCTGTTACATGTGCTGTGTAAAAACCCTGTGTTGTTCTGTGACGTGTGCTGTGTAAAACACTTGTGTTGTTCTGTGACGTGTGCTGTGTAAAAACCCTGTGTTGTTCTGTTACATGTGCTGTGTAAAAACCCTGTGTTGTTCTGTGACGTGTGCTGTGTAAAACATTTGTGTTGTTCTGTGACGTGTGCTGTGTAAAACACTCGTGTTGTTCTGTGACGTGTGCTGTGTGAAACACTTGTGTTGTTCTGTGACGTGTGCTGTGTAAAAACCCTGTGTTGTTCTGTGACGTGTGTTGTGTAAAACACTTGTGTTGTTCTGTGACGTGTGCTGTGTGAAACACTTGTGTTGTTCTGTGACGTGTGCTGTGTAAAAACCCTGTGTTGTTCTGTGACGTGTGCTGTGTAAAACACTTGTGTTGTTCTGTGACGTGTGCTGTGTAAAACACTTGTGTTGTTCTGTGACGTGTGCTGTGTAAAACACTTGTGTTGTTCTGTGACGTGTGCTGTGTAAAAACCGTGTTGTTCTGTGACGTGTGCTGTGTAAAACACTTGTGTTGTTCTGTGACGTGTGCTGTGTGAAACACTTGTGTTGTTCTGTGACGTGTGCTGTGTAAAAACCTGTGTTGTTCTGTGACGTGTGCTGTGTAAAACACTTGTGTTGTTCTGTGACGTGTGCTGTGTAAAACACTTGTGTTGTTCTGTGACGTGTGCTGTGTAAAACACTTGTGTTGTTCTGTGACGTGTGCTGTGTAAAAACCCTGTGTTGTTCTGTGACGTGTGCTGTGTAAAAACCCTGTGTTGTTCTGTGACGTGTGCTGTGTAAAAACCCTGTGTTGTTCTGTGACGTGTGCTGTGTAAAACACTTGTGTTGTTCTGTGACGTGTGCTGTGTGAAACACTTGTGTTGTTCTGTGACGTGTGCTGTGTAAAACACTTGTGTTGTTCTGTGACGTGTGCTGTGTAAAACACTTGTGTTGTTCTGTGACGTGTGCTGTGTGAAACACTTGTGTTGTTCTGTGACGTGTGCTGTGTAAAAACCCTGTGTTGTTCTGTGACGTGTGCTGTGTAAAAACCCTGTGTTGTTCTGTGACGTGTGCTGTGTAAAAACACTTGTGTTGTTCTGTGACGTGTGCTGTGTAAAAACCTTGTGTTGTTCTGTGACGTGTGCTGTGTAAAAACCCTGTGTTGTTCTGTGACGTGTGCTGTTAAAAACCTTGTGTTGTTCTGTGACGTGTGCTGTGTAAAAACCCTGTGTTGTTTGTGACGTGTGCTGTGTAAAACACTTATGTTGTTCTGTGACGTGTGCTGTGTAAAAACTTGTGTTGTTCTGTGACGTGTGCTGTGTAAAAACCCTGTGTTGTTCTGTGACGATGTGCTGTGTAAAAAACCGTGTGTTGTTCTGTGACGTGTGCTGTGTAAAAACCCTGTGTTGTTCTGTGACGTGTGCTGTGTAAAAACCCTGTTTGTTCTGTGACGTGTGCTCTGTTGTTCTGTGACGTGTGCTGTGTAAAAAACTGTTTGTTCTGAGACGTGTGCTGTGTAAAAACCTGTGTTGTTCTGTGACGTTTGCTGTGTAAAAACCCTGTGTTGTTATGTGACGTGTTGCTGTGTAAAAACCCTGTGTTGTTCTGTGACGTGTGCTGTTAAAAACCCGTGTTGTTCTGTGACGTGTGCTGTGTGAAACACTTGTGTTGTTCTGTGACGTGTGCTGTTTAAAAACCCTGTGTTGTTCTGTGACGTGTGCTGTGTAAAAACCCTGTGTTGTTCTGTGACGTGTGCTGTGTAAAAAC
>CM060310.1:98586721-98589221 GCA_030674185.1 Monoplex corrugatus | reverse complement strand
TCCCCATTCGCTAGGTAAGAAAGACCTTAAGACCGTACCAACACACAGGGGATATGTGAAGACTTAAGGTTTTTGCCATGATCATTTTGGATCTTCTCCATCACAGGGCATCAGTGGCGTCAGTGCATGTGGAATTAATTCCGAGCGTGGAGACGTCACCTTGAGAAAGCCCCCGTGGGGATGCCGGGGGCTCTTTCAGTATAAACAGTATTCCCACCTTCTGGAAATTCTGTGTTAGAAATTTCCTCTTTTCTGTCACTCTCTTTGTTTCTGCTTGTTCCTTTGCTTTCTGTCATTTCTACCTACCATTTTCTGCCTTGCTGGTCCATTCACCTGTATGTGTTCGATAAAGTCTTATGTACTTTTTCTTAGGATTGATAATTGGGTACATGTATGAAATGCATTTTTGCTCTAGGGAGGTGAGATACGCGGAAGCAATTTTAGGTATATAAGCCTGTTTTTATATATGTTTTGGTGTCCTTATCTATGCTTAGGCCTATATTTGTATTCAGGTGTGTTTCTTAAATCTCCCTGTGCGATAAATTGGACGGAGTGGTCAACGCCGGGGGCATGTCCTTAGATTATGTGCGCGAATGCATTGATATGTGTAGATCTACTTCATTTTCTTTTCTTTCTTTTTTTTTTCTGTTGAAGTTTTGTATGTTTTGAAGCGGGTTTAGCCCTGATATGGCTCTGCGCAGTCGGCTGGGCTAAAGCAACAATAACAACAACAACAACCACCTTGAGAAAGTGAAAGTGAACCATGACAGGGATCACGGTATGGTTTGTTTATGAGCCATTCACTGTGTGGACGGCAAACTGATACTGGTGGCCTGCCCACGTCTTGCCTGTCGCCCACACACAGTAAATACAGAACTCAGCAAAACAGAATCACTGCTTTCTGTTTCTGTCTCTGTGTCTCTCTATCTTTGTTTTTCTTAGTCTGTCTGTCTGTCTGTCTGTGTTCTGTTTGACTGTCTGTTCGTCTGTCTGTCTCTGTCTCTGTCTATCTGTCTTTCTCTCTCTCTCTCTCTCTATTTCTCTGTCTGTCTGTCTGTCTGTCTGTTTCTCTCTCTCTCTCTCTCTCTCTCTCTCTCTCTCTCTCTCTCTGTGCATAAATACAGACCTTAGCAAAATGCTGTTCGCATTCTCTCTCTCTCTCTCTCTCTCTCTCTCTCTCTCTCTCTCTCTCTGTGTGTGTGTGTGTGTGTGTGTGTGTTTCTGTCTGTCTTTTCCTCTGTTTCTGTCCCTGTCTGTCTGCCTGCAGGCCTGTATGTCTGTCTATCTTTCTCTCTCTCTGTGTCGCTCTCTGTCTCCCTCTGTCTCTTTGTGTCTCTGTCTCTGTCTGTCTGTCTGTCTGTCTGCCTGTCTCTGTCTGTTTGTCTGTCTGCTCTCTCTCTCTCTCTCTCTCTGTCGCTCTCTGTCTCCCTTTGTCTCTCTGTGTCTCTGCCCCTGTCTGTCTGTCTGTCTGTCTGTCTGCCTGTCTCTGTATGTCTGCCTGTCTCTGTCTCTATCTCTGTGTCTCTGTCTCTGTCTCTGTCTCTCTCTCTCTCTGTCTCTGTCTCTGTCTCTCTCTCTCTCTCTCTCTCTGTGGGCGAGGGCTGAATGTAATAAAAAGTAGTATATTGCTAATGCCGCTCGCCTCCAAGACAAGTATTATATCTTGTTCTGTCATGTGACCGGTGTGGATGCCACCTCCACACGTCATGATGGCTGATGGAGAAGTGACACAAGGACGCTGACAGGACGCTATGGAAAATACTCAGCGTGTATTCGATCCAAATCCTGGCCAAGACAAAGACTAGAACCCGAACAAGTTTCATATTCATATATTCCTACTCATATTCATATTTCACATTCACATTCACATTCATATTCATATTCATATTCATATTCAAATTCATATTCATATTATATTCATATTCATATTCATATTCATATTCATGGACAGCAAAGAAAAACAAACGAGACAGTCTTGATGGAGGCAGACACAAGAAGATCATTGATAAGGAAGACTAGGAAAAGACAGGCAACATTTATAGGCCATTTTATGAGGAAAGGGGAATTGGAGCACCTGGTCACAACAGGAAAGCTGGAGGGAAAGACAGCACCAGGTAGACCCAGGGAGAAGATATTGGACGGACTTGCAGAGTGGCTGAAGACAGAGAGGGCGGAAGAGGTGCTAGCAGCAACAAGGGATAGAAACAGATGGAAGGCCATGATCGCCAACGCCATGTGGCAAGGCACTTCATGATGATGATGATGATGATGACGATTCATATTCATATTCACGTCTTTTGTCACAGTGGATTTACGTTGAACATCAGGCTGCTCTCCCCTTTAACAGCTCATCGCAGAAATGCAGAGCCACCCATTTTTTGTAACCAAGACATTAGCAAGGCAAGACGGCTAATTGACCGTTAAGGGGAGGGACCTGGGAAATCAGCCTATCCCTACAATGTTTTATACCAGGGCAGCTAGGCGAAAGCCCTACTCTTCA
>CM060310.1:98569221-98576721 GCA_030674185.1 Monoplex corrugatus | reverse complement strand
AATGAAGAACTCCCATCTGTATTCTCCAAGTATTTCACCACCAAAATACAAACTCTTCGTGACAGGCTTGACAGGACACCCTGTCAACCATGCCCACCTGACCCTTCCTTCTCTGGCACACCTCTTACTACTTTTAACCCAGTCTCACAAGAAGAAATTCTCAACACAATCAGATCCATGTCGTTCAAAACCTGCGAACTGGATCCTCTTCCAGGTTCTCTCTACGCCGACTGTCTCCCTACTCTCCTCCCATTCATCACTGACATCATCAACACTTCTCTTCAAACTGGAACTGTCCCTGATTCTTTCAAGTCTGCTATTGTTCACCCTCTCCTCAAGAAACACAATTTAGATCCAAATGAACTGAAAAATTACCGGCCTATCTCTAATCTCTCTTTCTTGTCAAAACTCCTTGAAAAAGTCGTCCTCAACCAGCTGAACTCTCACCTGTCTGCCAACAATCTCCTCAATCCTTTCCAGTCAGCCTACCGCCAGTGCCATAGCACTGAAACTGCCCTACTACACATTCTCAACAATCTCCTCCTTGCAACTGATACTGGCAAAGTCTCTCTCCTCACACTCCTTGATCTGTCTGCAGCCTTTGATACCATTGATCATGGTATTCTCCTTTCTAGACTTCATCATACTTTTGGCATCTCTGATATTGCTCTGTCTTGGTTCACTTCATACCTATCCAACAGAAAACAAACCGTTCTCATCAATGGCACTTACTCTCAACCTGCATACCTGACCTGTGGTGTTCCACAAGGATCTGTCCTTGGCCCTGTTCTGTTCACTCTTTACACCTCCCCCCTGTCCACCATCATCAACTCCCACTCCATAAAACACCACTTCTATGCTGATGACACCCAACTTCAAGACAGTGACTCACCTGATAATATACAGCGCCTGTTGACTCGCACCACTGAGTGTTACTCGGACATTAAGAACTGGATGACACACAATAGACTTCAGCTTAATGACGACAAAACAGAAGCTATCCTCATTGGCACCCGTCAGAAACTTTCTCAGCTGCCTCCTCTTTCTCTCCCATTATGTAACACATCAGTCCCAATTTCTGATTCAGCTAAAAACCTTGGTGTCTGCATTGACTCTACCCTCTCCATGAACAACTTTGTTTCTCAAACTGCCAGATCCTGCTACTATCATCTCCATCGTATAAGGCTGATCAGGAAATATCTCTCTGTCGAAACAACTGCAAAACTCGTTCTCTCCTTCATAATGTCTCGCATTGACTATTGCAATTCACTCCTGTCTGGTCTTCCTGCCTCCACCATTCACATCCTACAGCGCATTCAAAACAATGCTGTACGCCTTGTACTCAAAAAGAAAAAAGCTGACCACATATCTCCTCTCCTGGCACAACTTCACTGGCTCCCTGTATCAAAGCGCATACAGTACAAACTAGACACCATGTGCTACAAAAGCCTCAATAACGCAGCCCCCGATTACCTGTCAAGCCTACTTGAGATCTATCTTCCCTCACGTACCCTCCGCTCTGCTTCCGATCCTCTGACTTTTCGCTTTCCACGCACTAAGCTCAATACCTATGGTCCACGAGCCTTCTCTGTTTCTGGTCCACTCTCCTGGAACAGACTTCCTCTCTCAGTCCGTCAGCAACCTACTTTTGTCTCCTTCAAGTCCGCTCTCAAAACTCACCTTTTCTCCTCCGCATAAAATCCTAACCTCACTCAACCCCCCCCCCCCCCCCCCCCTCTGCAGCCTGTCTCCGCTCGGAGGGAATCACATGGTTATAATATATAATTGTATATGCTATGCTCTCTATAATTTTCCATTGCTTTTATTCTTGCTTTTATTGCTTTTATTCTTTCTCCCCATTTATAGCCATGCGTGTGTGTGTGTGTGTGTGTGTGTGTGTGTGTGTGTGTGTGTGTGTGTGTGTGTGTGTGCGTGCGTGTGTGTGCGTGCGTGCGTGCGTGCGTGCTTACGTGTGTGTCTGCTTCAGCGCTTAGATTTGATTTTATCAAGATTTTGCGCTATATAAATATTGTAATTATTATAATAATGTGTGGATAACACAGTGTGTATAATAATGTGTGGAGGTAACACAGTGTGTATAATAATGTTTGGAGGTAACACAGTGTGTATAATAATAACGTGTGGAGGTAACACAGTGTGTATAATAATGTTTGGAGGTAACACAGTGTGTATAATAATAATGTGTGGAGGTAACACAGTGTGTATAATAATGTTTGGAGGTAACACAGTGTGTATAATAATAATGTGTGGAGGTAACACAGTGTGCATAATAATGTTTGGAGGTAACACAGTGTGTATAATAATCATGTGTGGAGGTAACACAGTGTGTATAATTATGTGTGGAGGTAACACAGTGTGTATAATAATGTGTGGAGGTAACACAGTGTGTATAATAATCATGTGTGGAGGCAACACAGTGTGTATAATAATCATGTGTGGAGGTAACACAGTGTGTATAATTATGTGTGGAGGTAACACAGTGTGTATAATAATGTGTGGAGGTCACACTATATGTATAATAATAATGTGTGGAGGTAACACAGTGTGTATAATTATGTGTGGAAGTAACACAGTGTGTATAATAATGTTTGGAGGTAACACAGTGTGTATAATAATCATGTGTGGAGGTAACACAGTGTGTATAATAATCATGTGTGTAGGTAACACAGTGTCTATAATTATGTGTGGAGGTAACACAGTGTGTATAATTATGTGTGGAGGTAACACAGTGTATATAATAATGTGTGGAGGTAACACAGTGTGTATAATTATGTGTGGAGGTAACACAGTGTGTATAATAATGTTTGGAGGTAACACAGTGTGTATAATAATAATGTGTGGAGGTAACACAGTGTGTATAATAATCATGTGTGTAGGTAACACAGTGTGTATAATTATGTGTGGAGGTAACACAGTGTGTATAATTATGTGTGGAGGTAACACAGTGTGTATAATAATGTGTGGAGGTAACACAGTGTGTATAATTATGTGTGGAGGTAACACAGTGTGTATAATCATGTGTGGAGGTAACACAGTGTGTATAATAATAATGTGTGGAGGTAACACAGTGTGTATAATAATAATGTGTGGAGGTAACACAGTGTGTATAATAATAATGTGTGGAGGTAACACAGTGTGTATAATAATCATGTGTGGAGGTAACACAGTGTGTATAATAATCATGTGTGGAGGTAACACAGTGTGTATAATATCATGTGTGGAGGAACACAGTGTGTATAATAATCATGTGTGTGGGTAACACAGTGTGTATAATAATCATGTGTGGAGGTAACACAGTGTGTATAATAATCATGTGTGGAGGTAACACAGTGTGTATAATAATCATGTGTGGAGGTAACACAGTGTGTATAATAATCATGTGTGGAGGTAACACAGTGTGTATAATAATCATGTGTGGAGGTAACACAGTGTGTATAATAATGTGTGTGAGGTAACACAGTGTGTATAATAATGTGGGGTAGGTAACACAGTGTGTATAATAATATGTGTGGAGGTAACACAGTGTGTATAATAATCATGTGTGGAGGTAACACAGTGTGTATAATAATCATGTGTGGAGGTAACACAGTGTGTATAATAATCATGTGTGGAGGTAACACAGTGTGTATAAATATGTGTGGAGGTAACACAGTGTGTATAATAATGTGTGGAGGTAACACAGTGTGTAAAAATAATGTGTGGAGGTAACACAGTGTGTATAATAATCATGTGTGGAGGTAACACAGTGTGTGTATAATCATGTGTGGAGGTAACACAGTGTGTAATAATCATGTGTGGAGGTAACACAGTGTGTATAATAATGTGTGGAGGTAACACAGTGTGTATAATAATGTGTGGAGGTAACACAGTGTGTATATAATAATCATGTTGTGGGGTAACACAGTGTGTATAATATATCATGTGTGGAGGTAACACAGTGTATATAATCATGTGTGGAGGTAACACAGTGTGTATAATAATCAGTGTGGAGGTAACACAGTGTGTATAATAATCATGTGTGGAGGTAACACAGTGTGTATAATAATCATGTGTGGAGGTAACACAGTGTGTATAATAATCATGTGTGGAGGTAACACAGTGTGTATAATAATCATGTGTGGAGGTAACACAGTGTGTATAATAATCATGTGTGGTAGGTAACACAGTGTGTATAATAATCATGTGTGGAGGTAACACAGTGTGTATAATAATCATGTGTGGAGGTAACACAGTGTGTTATAATAAATCATGTGTGGAGGTAAACACAGTGTGTATAATAATGTGTGGAGGTAACACAGTGTGTATAATAATCATGTGTGTAGGTAACACAGTGTGTGTAATGAATAACATGTGTAGGTGAGGTAACACAGTGTGTATAATAATCATGTGTGGAGGTAACACAGTGTGTATAATAATTGTGTGGAGGTAACACAGTGTGTATAATAATCATGTGTGGAGGTAACACAGTGTGTATAATCAAGTGTGTGGAGGTAACACAGTGTGTATAATAATCATGTGTGGAGGTAACACAGTGTGTATAATAATCAGTGTGGAGGTAACACAGTGTGTATAATAATCATGTGTGGAGGTAACACAGTGTGTATAATAATCATGTGTGGAGGTAACACATGTGTAAATAATCATGTGTGGAGGTAACACAGTGTGTATAATAATCATGTGTGGAGGTAACACAGTGTGTATAATAATCATGTGTGGAGGTAACACAGTGTGTATAATAATCATGTGTGGAGGTAACACAGTGTGTATAATAATCATGTGTGGAGGTAACACAGTGTGTAAATAATCATGTGTGGAGGTAACACAGTGTGTATAATAATCAGTGTGGAGGTAACACAGTGTGTATAATATCATGTGTGGAGGTAACACAGTGTGTATAAATCATGTGTGGAGGTAACACAGTGTGTATAATAATCATGTGTGGAGGTAACACAGTGTGTATAATAATCATGTGTGGAGGTAACACAGTGTGTATAATAACATGTGTGGAGGTAACACAGTGTGTATAATCATGTGTGGAGGTAACACAGTGTGTATAATAATGTGTGGAGGTAACACAGTGTGTATAATAATCATGTGTGGAGGTAACACAGTGTGTATAATAATCATGTGTGGAGGTAACACAGTGTGTATAATAATGTGTGGAGGTAACACAGTGTGTATAATAATAGTGTGGAGGTAACACAGTGTGTATAATAATGTGTGGAGGTAACACAGTGTGTATAATAATCATGTGTGGAGGTAACACAGTGTGTATAATAATCATGTGTGGAGGTAACACAGTGTGTATAATTGTAATAATGTGTGGGTAAAAGGTGTAAAATGTGTGGAGGAACACAGTGTTATAATAATCATGTGTGGAGGTAACACAGTGTGTATATAATATGTTGAGGTACACAGTGTGTATAATAATCATGTGTGAGGTAACACAGTGTGTATAATAATGTGTGGGTAACACAGTGTGTATAATACATGTGTGGAGGTAACACAGTGTGTATAATAATGTGTGGAGGTAACACAGTGTGTATAATAATCATGTGTGGAGGTAACACAGTGTGTATAAATCATGTGTGGAGGAACACGTGTGTATAATCAGTGTGGAGGTAACACAGTGTGTATATAATATGTGTGGAGGTAACACAGTGTGTATAATAATGTGTGGAGGTAACACAGTGTGTATAATAATCATGTGTGGAGGTAACACAGTGTGTATAATAATTGTGGAGGTAACACAGTGTGTATAATAATCATGTGTGGAGTAACACAGTGTGTATAATAATTGTGGAGGTAACACAGTGTGTATAATAATCATGTGTGAGGTAACACAGTGTGTATAATAATAGTGTGGAGGTAACACAGTGTGTATAATAATCATGTGTGGAGGTAACACAGTGTGTATAATATCATGTGTGGAGTAACACAGTGTGTATAATATCATGTTGGAGGTAACACAGGTGTATAAAATCATGTGTGGAGGAACACAGTGTGTATAATAATGTGTGGAGGTAACACAGTGTGTATAATACATGTGTGAGGTAAACAGTGTGTATAATAATATGTGTGAGGTAACACAGTGTGTATAATATCATGTGTGGAGGTAACACAGTGTGTATAATATATGTGTGAGGTAACACAGTGTGTATAATAATGTGTGGAGGTAACACAGTGTGTATAATAATAGTGTGAGGTAACACAGTGTGTATAATAATATGTGTGGTACACGGTGTATAATACATGTGAGGTAAAAGGTTATAATAATATGTGTGGAGGTAACACATGTGTAAATAATGTGTGAGGTAACACAGTGTGTATAATAATTGTGTGAGGTAAACAGTGTGTATAATAATATGTGTGGAGGTAACACAGTGTGTATAATAATCATGTGTGGAGGTAACACAGTGTGTATAATAATCATGTTGGAGGTAACACAGGTGTATAAAATCATGTGTGGAGGTAACACAGTGTGTATAATAATCATGTGTGGAGTAACACAGTGTGTATAATAATCATGTGTGGAGGTAACACAGTGTGTTATAATATCATGTGTGAGGTAACACAGTGTGTATAATAATCATGTGTGGAGGTAACACAGTGTGTATAATAATCATGTGTGGAGGTAACACAGTGTGTATAATAATCATGTGTGAGTATGATTGGAAACACAGTGTGTATAATAATATGTGTGAGGTAACACAGTGTGTATAATAATCATGTGTGGAGGTAACACAGTGTGTATAATAATGTGTGGAGGTAACACAGTGTGTATAATAATCATGTGTGGAGGTAACACAGTGTGTATAATAATCATGTGTGGAGGTAACACAGTGTGTATAATAATGTGTGGAGGTAACACAGTGTGTATAATAATCATGTGTGGAGGTAACACAGTGTGTATAATATGTGTGAGGTAACACAGTGTGTATAATAATCATGTGTGGAGGTAACACAGTGTGTATAATAATGTGTGGAGGTAACACAGTGTGTATAATAATCATGTGTGGAGGTAACACAGTGTGTATAATAATCATGTGTGGAGGTAACACAGTGTGTATAATAATGTGTGAGGTAACACAGTGTGTATAATAATCATGTGTGAGGTAACACAGTGTGTATAATAATCATGTGTGGAGGTAACACAGTGTGTATAATAATCATGTGTGGAGGTAAACACAGTGTGTATAATAATCATGTGTGGAGGTAACACAGTGTGTATAATAATCATGTGTGGAGGTAACACAGTGTGTATAATAATCATGTGTGGAGGTAACACAGTGTGTATAATAATCATGTGTGGAGGTAACACAGTGTGTATAATAATCATGTGTGGAGGTAACACAGTGTGTATAATAATCATGTGTGGAGGTAACACAGTGTGTATAATAATCATGTGTGGAGGTAACACAGTGTGTATAATATATGTGTGGAGGTAACACAGTGTGTATAATAATCATGTGTGTAGGT
>CM060310.1:98544221-98556721 GCA_030674185.1 Monoplex corrugatus | reverse complement strand
ACGTCATCTTGTAAAACTGAAAGAAACTGAAACATGTCTCTCTCTCTCTCTCTCTATCTCTCTCTCTCTCTCTCTCTCTCTCTTCTCTCTCTCTCTCTCTCTCTCTCTCTCTCTCTCTCTCTCTCTCTCTCTCTCTCTCTCTCTCTCTCCAGCCTCAGCCATCAGGTTGTTGATTGGCTCGGTGTTAGGTCTGAGTCATTTCCTCCAGCCTCTCAACTATACAATAGAAAAATGGGACTGAATGAAGTTATTTAGAATTGTCTGACCCGAATTAACCCCCCTACAGCTGTCTGATTTGAATTGAGTTTAGTTTTCAGTTAATCTTCACACACAGACGTACCAGGGACTGTAATTAACCCTTAGTAACCCCCAGACAGAAAGCACGATGTTGTAAGTAGTTAGTCAATGAACGAGTTGAGGTTTGTGTCCAACAGGGAGATGAAGGCCCAGGGTAAGGCGAGAGAGGGGTCTACTATTCTCTCTTGATCCAAAACAATGCGACTGCCGCGCCCAAGCAAACAGGAACCAGAAGGACAAGAAAACCAATGCAAGCGCGTATTCAACAAAACAAGACAAGACAAGCGCAAATTTTCGGCCAACCGGCCTTTGTCAAGCGCGAACGCACGGTCAGTCACAAACAGACCACAAACACCGATTTTGGTCCCTTTTTGTCCACTGGACGAGGCGCCAGGGAAGTTTTTAGTCCTCTTTTTATTATCCGTTGTTTGGTGTTTGTGGTCTGTTTGTGACCGTGCATTCGCGCTTGACAAAGGCCGGTTGGCCCAAAAATTTGCGTTTGTCTTGTCTTGTTTGTTGAATACGCGCTTGCATTGATTTTCTTGTCTTCTGGTTCCTGTTCTCTCTTGGTCCGGTGGCTGGGCTGGACATAGTTGGTGAGCATTGTGTGGCTGTGTCCTGGGGTCTGTCATCTCCCCACCTTGCCATCTGGTTCGCAAACGAGGTAATCGATGACTGGGTCCGAATGGGTTACGCAGCACATAGATAGCTCGCCCTCTTTGCTTGATGAAATGGCTAACGTGTGATGTCGGGAGTTTGGGAGGTGACCATCCGAAGAATGGTGAGGCATTGGTTCTCTGGGTTCCATTCACCATTGTTGGGTGTTTCTTGTTAACTGTGTCTAAGGACAGTGATATCAAGAACAGACAGGTGTGTGTATGAGTGATATCAACAACAGACAGTGTGTGTGTAGTGATATCAACAACAGACAGTGTGTGTGTATGACAGTGATATCAACAACAGACAGTGTGTGTGTGTATGACAGTGATATCAACAACAGACAGTGTGTGTGTATGACAGTGATATCAACAACAGACAGTGTGTGTGTATGACAGTGATATCAACAACAGACAGTGTTGTGTATGACAGTGATATACAAAACATGTGTTTCATGTAGTCGCCCTCCAATGTGTCTGTATGATGAAGACCCAAACTACACACTGTGAATGATATCCATAGTTCTCCCACCTGTACAGCCAAACACACAAATAAACCATTCTTCCTGTGTTGTGAGTACCTGTGAAAGCTTGTGAGCATTACATACATACATACATACATACATACTACTTACATATACTTACATACATACATATATACATACATACATAAATACATACATTCATACATACATACATATATACATACATATATACATACTCTCTCTTTCCCTTTCTCTCTCTTTCTCTCTCATTCTCTTTCTCTCTCTCTCTGTCTCTCATTCATTATCTCTCTCTCTCTCTCTCTGTCTCTGTCTCTCATTCATTATCTCTCTCTCATTCACTCTCTCATTTACTCTCTCCCCCCCCCCCATTCACTTTCTCCTTTCTGCCTGTCAATCCCCCCCACCCCTTTCCCTCTATGTACTTTCCCTCAAACTGTCTCCCTCCCCCCCCCCCCAACGCCTCCCAAAATGTTCAATAAATATAGTTAAACTGAGCTCTCTTGCCTCTCTCTTCATTAGCTACCAGACGAGATACGTAACCGCTGAAAGACTAACGGCCCCCAGGATATACATCTGTGGCCAGAGGAAGGCTTTATATCCGTGGCCTAATTGCTCTCATAACTCTTTGTGACCAGACGCGGTTGGTCCAGATTACAGTGTTTAGACAATCGTCTGACGAGACGTGATTGGTGCCGATCCCGGTGTTTAGACAAAGGAGGGCCGAGATATGCCGATGTTTACCGAAGTGTTACGAGCAGGTTTGTCGGAAGGCGGGTTGTCTGGTGTAAATACTGTCAGACAGACGGAGCTGTACTGGTCACAGAACTATATGTAGATGTGTGACCTGTACCACAGAGTTACTATACAGTCTGTCAGCAGGGCCACAATTTAACCCTTTGACTCCCGCACCCCGGTCCACCAGCATCCTGCATTGTCGACCATGCTAGCAAAACAAAAACTTAACCCTCTGATTCTCTCACCCTATTCACCAGCTCC
Source organism: Monoplex corrugatus (assembly GCA_030674185.1). Classification (NCBI taxonomy): domain Eukaryota; kingdom Metazoa; phylum Mollusca; class Gastropoda; order Littorinimorpha; family Ranellidae; genus Monoplex; species Monoplex corrugatus. Next base: position 98,554,266 of record CM060310.1, on the reverse strand, counting down.
CTGCAGGAGAGGGGGTCAGATGGTTAAGGTTTTGCAGTTGGTGGATAGGGTGCGGGAGTCAAAGGTTTCAGTTTCAGTTTCTCAAGATGACGTCAACACATTCGGAACAAATTCCAAAAGGCCAGCTCGTGGATTTATGTGCAGGCTTAAGGCTTGTTCCATGATCACCATCATATGGCACCTGTGACGTTAGTGCATATGAAATTCGATCCGAGCGCGGGGACGTCATCTTGAGAAACTGAAATTGAAACTGAAGTCACATGTGCCATGTGATGCCACAGAACTATACAGTCTGTGATCTTCACACACAGCGCCTCAAACGATACACAAGGCATCAGAAGTGTCATGTGAAATACACTAGGCATCAGAAGTGTCCTGTGAAATACACTAGGCATCAGAAGTGTCATGTGAAATACACTAGGCATCAGAAGTGTCATGTGAAATACACTAGGCATCAGAAGTGTCGTGTGAAATACACTAGGCATCAGAAGTGTCGTGTGAAATACACCAGGCATCAGAAGTGTCATGTGAAATACACTAGGCATCAGAAGTGTCATGTGAAATACACTAGGCATCAGAAGTGTCGTGTGAAATACACTAGGCATCAGAAGTGTCATGTGAAATACACTAGGCATCAGAAGTGTCGTGTGAAATACACCAGGCATCAGAAGTGTCACGTGAAGTACACTAGGCATCAGAAGTGTCATGTGAAATACACTAGGCATCAGAAGTGTCTTGTGAAATACACTAGGCATCAGAAGTGTCACGTGAAGTACACTAGGCATCAGAAGTGTCTTGTGAAATACACTAGGCATCAGAAGTGTCGTGTGAAATACACTAGGCATCAGAAGTGTCACGTGAAATACACTAGGCATCAGAAGTGTCACGTGAAATACACTAGGCATCAGAGTGTCGTGTGAAATACACTAGGCATCAGAAGTGTCACGTGAAATACACTAGGCATCAGAAGTGTCGTATGAAATACACTAGGCATCTGAAGTGTCACGTGAAATACACTGTCAGCATGGACCAAGCACCATCACAGAATAGTCTGATGTCAGCCCAACACTTTGATCCACAGCAATACGCTCTATGGTCAGAGCAATACACACGATGATCCACAGCAATAGGCTCCATGGTCAGAACAATACACACGATGATCCACAGCAATAGGCTCCATGGTCAGAACAATACACACGATGATCCACAGCAATACACACGATGATCCACACCAATACACTCTATGGTCAGAGCAATACACACAATGATCCACAGCAATAGACTCTATGGTCAGAGCAATACACACAATGATCCACAGCAATAGACTCTATGGTCAGAGCAATACACACTATGATCCACAGCAATAGGCTCTATGGTCAGAGCAATACACACGATGATCCACACAATACACTCTATGGTCAGAGCAATACACACATGATCCACAGCAATAGACTCTATGGTCAGAGCAATACACACAATGATCCACAGCAATAGACTCTATGGTCAGAGCAATACACACGATGATCCACAGCAACAGGCTCTATGGTCAGACAATACACACAATGATCCACAGCAATACACTCTATGGTCAGAGCAATACACACAATGATCCACAGCAATAGGCTCTATGGTCAGAGCAATACACACTTTGATCCACAGCAATAGGCCTCATGGTCAGAACAATACACACAATGATCCACAGCAATAGGCTCTATGGTCAGAGCAATACACACTTTGATCCACAGCAATACACTCTATGGTCAGAGCAATACACACTTGATCCACAGCAATACACTCTATGGTCAGAGCAATACACACTTGATCCACAGCAATAGGCTCTATGGTCAGAGCAATACACGCGATGATCCACAGCAATACACTCTATGGTCAGAGCAATACACGCGATGATCCACAGCAATAGGCTCTATGGTCAGAGCAATACACGCGATGATCCACAGCAATAGGCTCTATGGTCAGAGCAATACACACTTTGATCCACAGCAATACACTCTATGGTCAGAGCAATACACACAATGATCCACAGCAATACACTCTATGGTCAGAGCAATACACACGATGATCCACAGCAATACACTCTATGGTCAGAGCAATACACACGATGATCCACAGCAATAGGCTCTATGGTCAGAGCAATACACACGATGATCCACAGCAATACACTCTATGGTCAGAGCAATACACACGATGATCCACAGCAATACACTCTATGGTCAGAGCAATACACACTTTGATCCACAGCAATAGACTCTATGGTCAGAGCAATACACACTTGATCCACAGCAATACACTCTATGGTCAGAGCAATACACACGATGATCCACAGTCACACTGGTATCAAATGAGTTGGAATGGGAAACTCCAGCTGGCAAATGACCAGGGCCATTCTGGCCAGCAAATGACCAGGGCCATTCTGGCCAACAAATGACCAGGGCCATTCTGGCTGGCAAATGACCAGGGCCATTCTGGCTGGCAAATGACCAGGGTCACTCCATCTGGCAAATGACCAGGGTCACTCCAATCTGGCAAATGACCAGTGGTCACTCCATCTGGCAAATGACCAGTGGTCACTCCATCGGACAAATGCCCAGGGCCACTTCAGCTGGCAAATAACCAGGGTCATTCCACTTGGCAAGTGACCAGGGTCACTGTGGCTGGCAAATGACCAGTGGTAACATTAGCACGGTCATTGGATTTATCAGTTACATTTTGTTACTATCACAGTTCTGAATGTTCATCTATCAGACCCACGTGTGTTGAAAGTGCTAATACAAGGTCTCACGTACAGGCCTTTCTATATACTTTTGTGCATATACGTATATTCCTTCATGCACACATACAGTAATAAGACGTGGTCTGTGATGACCAGTAACCAGACAGACGTGGTCTGTGATGACCAGTAACCAGAGAGACGTGGTCTGTGATGACCAGTAACCAGACAGACATGTGATCAGTAACCAGACAGACATGTGATCAGTAACCAGACAGAGGTGTGACCAGTAACCAGACAGACGTGGTCTGTGATGACCAGTAACCAGACAGACGTGGTCTATGATGACCAGTAACCAGACATACGTGGTCTGTGATGACCAGTAACCGGACAGACGTGGTCTGTGATGACCAGTAACCAGACAGACGTGGTCTATGATGACTAGTAACCAGACAGACGTGGTCTATGATGACCAGTAACCAGACAGACATGGTCTATGATGACCGGTAACCAGACAGACGTGGTCTATGATGACCAGTAACCAGACAGACGTGGCCTATGATGACCAGTAACCGGACAGACGTGGTCTGTGATGACCAGTAACCAGACAGACGTGGTCTATGATGACCAGTAACCAGACAGACGTGGTCTATGATGACCAGTAACCAGACAGACGTGGTCTATGATGACCACTAACCAGACAGACGTGGTCTATGATGACCAGTAACCAGACAGACGTGGTCTGTGATGACAGTAACCAGACAGATGTGGTCTATGATGACCAGTAACCAGACAGACGTGGTCTGTGATGACCAATCTCAGGCCACACTGACCCATCCACACTTGATGGAAAACAAAACAAAATACGTCTGACAACTACACTGTCACAGACAGTAAGACAGACACAAGACAGGCAGTAGGACAGACAGCCAGCAATAGAGACAGACATACATCTGGTACAGACAGACAGGCAGACACATGGGTGGATGGACAGACAGACAGAGATCCTGTACATATGGCAGAGATACACAGATCCTGAACAGATAAAGAGACAGACCGTCAAACAGACACTGAGACTGAACAGACAGGCAGGAAGGCAGGCAGACACACAGACTGACAGACAGACAAACAGGCAGACAAACAGACAGATGGACAGAGATCCTGAACATATGGCACACACAGACACAGATCCTGAACAGCTGAGCAGACAGACAGACTGTCAGACAGACAGACACTGAGGCTGAAACAGGCAGACAGACAGACTGTCAGACAGACAGACACTGAGGCTGAACAGGCAGGCAGGCAGAGAGGCGAGGCAGACAACAGACAGACAACACACACACAACGACGACACACACACACACACACACACACACGCAGCACACACACACACACACACACACACACACACACACACACAGACAGGATGGATTTCAGTGACATTTTCACAGGAATGATCTCAGACACAAAGGAACCAGCCGTCAGACGAGGAACTCCAAACAAACTTATTGCCCACGAAATGAAGAATGGCCGCGACCTTTCCCAAACACGTCGGCATGGCAACAAGACAGGACACCAGTGCAGCCACTCAGACACAACATCTCCTTCCAATCCTACTTTTAAAAGCCCCGCTTTCCGGTTGGTTGGATCGGATCACGTGGACGCCGGAAATGTTTCCATCTCGTGTTGGAAGGGAGGGTAGGATGGGGGGAACTGGATGCTGCGTGTTCATCACAGATGGGTGAGCGGGCCAGTGTCCGCTAACCAGACTTGATCCTGTCATATTCCGCACAGACTGTGGGCTGGGAACTCCCAACTTTTTCCTTGATGCAGTCCCACTCCAGACAAAGAGAGGATAAGTGGATGATTGTTTGCTGTCTGTAACTCGATGCTGTCTGTCACTGCAGACACCACAGCTGGGTGTATGGGTGGCTGTTTGGTAACCCGAACAATGGAACCAGAGTAAGGAGGGAAATGCTGCCTTTCTGAACACATTTGTAGTTGAAAAAAGAGAAAGGAAGTTGCTGACGATATCCTTGGGAATGGGGTGGGGTGGGGTGGGGGTGGGGTGTATATGCTGCCTTTTTGAACACAAACATAGTTGAAAAAAAGAAAGGAGATTGTTAACAACATCCTTCTCTTCCTTGTCATTGTCGTCGTCGTCATCACCATCATCATCGTCGTCGTCGTCGCCATCGTCGTCATAATCATCATCATCATCGTCGTCGCCCATCATCATCATCACCATCATCATCATCATCATCATCATCATCATCTCCATTACCTTTGCCCACCTCCTCATTTTTTGAAGTAAAGGTTATTATTCTTACTCACAATCCAGTATTGTTTTATTCGTTCTTTTGTTTATTTGTGTCTCTTTTTCCAGTTGATAACATTACAAGCATGAGGGATTGTGTCTGTTCACTTTTTCCTTCAGTTTGTTTGCCCTTTGATCCTTTAAATGAATGAATGAATAAGAATGAATAAATTAATGACTGTATAGGGAGCGAAAGGGGGTGGGGGTGGAGACATGTTGGTTGGAAGGGCATCTTGGTACATAAGGTGCAACACTTGGAGCCAGAAAAGAGAGTGAGGCCAGAGGATGAAGGAGAAATAAACATGGACTACTTATCCTGGCAGAATGTGCGCGAACGTACATGTTACAATGGTGACTGTGTGTGAGTACTGACAGAGATGACACTGAGTGTGTGACTATTGCCAAAAGTGGCAGTGAGTGTGTGAGTACTGACACAGGTGACATTAAGTGTGTGAGTGCTGACAGAGATCACAGTGAGTGTGTGAGTGTTAACACAGATGACATTGAGTGTATGAATACTGACACAGGTGACAATGAGTGTATGAGTAGTGACATAGGTGACATTAAGTGTGTGAGTGCTGATAGAGATCACAGTGATGTGTGAGTGTTAACACAGGTGACATTGAGTGTATGAGTACTGACACAGGTGGCAGTGAGTGTATGAGTACTAACACAGGTGACAGTGAGTGTGTAAGTGCTGACACAGGTGACAATGAGTGTGTGAGTGTTGACATGGATGACAGTGAGTGTTGACAAAAGTGTCAGTGAGTGTGTGAGTAATGACTCAGATGACATTGAGTGTGTGAGTGCTGACACAGGTGACATTGAGTGTGTGAGTGCTAAATGCCATTGAGAGTGTGAGTGCTGACACAGGTGACATTGAGTGTGTGAGTGCTAATACAGATGACATTGAGTGTGTGAGTGCTAATACAGATGACATGAGTGTGTGAGTAATGACACAGATGACAGTGTGAGTAGTAATGACACAGATGACATTGAGTGGTGATGCTGATACAGATGACAGTGATGTGTGAGTAATGACACAGATGACATTGAGTGTGTGTGCTATACAGATGACATGAGTGTGTGAGTAATGACACAGATGACATTGAGTGTGTGAGTGCTAATACAGATGACAGTGATTGTGTGAGTGCTAATACAGATGACAGTGAGTGTGTGAGTATTGACAAAAGTGACAGTGAGTTTATGAGTACCGACACAGGTGACCATGAATGTGTGAGTATTGACACGCTGTCTGGTGAGACGGCCTGCTTGACGCTTACACAAAACACATACAGACGCCCAATTTTTTTTTTTTTTTTTTTTTTTTTTTGGTACTCGGCAAAGGATAAAACGTATTTGAAGTCAATCACAAGTCTGTGAATCAATAAGAGATCTCTCTACAGCACTCTCACACTGTTTAGTCACATGGGACCCATGCAGGGATAGCTGACACCAGCAGCAGGTTATGTAAGCACTTTCACACTGATAATGTCAGACAGAATCCATATTGGAAATAGTTGACACCAGTAGCGGGTTATCTGATCTTTCGTTTTGGTTCTCATTATTCTGTGCAGATTTTGAACCTCTATTTTGTACATATTTAGAACCTGCATTCTGTACTGATTTTGAACCTATATTCTGTACAGATTTTAACTTACAGTTTGTAGATTTTGAACCTCTATTTGTACATATTAGAACTTGTATTCTGTACTGATTTTGAACCTATATTCTGTACAGTTTTTGAACCTGTATTCTGTGTAGATTTAGAGCCTATATTCTGTACAGATTTTGAGCTAATTCTGTATAGATTTTAACTTACATTCTGTGCGATTTGAACCTATATTGTTACAGATTTTTGAACCTATATCGTCCGATTTTGAATCTTATTATTTTTTACAGATTCTTAACTTAGACCTTCTGTACAGATTTTGAAACGGTCATTCTGTACAGATTGAACCTTGTCATTTTGTACAGATTTTGAAACGGTCATTTTGTACAGATTTGAAACTGGTCATTTTGTACAGATTTTGAAACTGGTCATTGTACAGATTTGAACTTGTCTTTGTCAGATTTTGAACCTTGTCATTTTGTACAGATTTTGACCTTGTCATTTGTACAGATTTTGAACCTTGTCATTTGTACAGATTTTGAACCTGTCATTTGTACAGATTTTGAACCTTGTCATTTGTACAGATTTTGAACCTTGTCATTTTGTACAGATTTAAAAACCCAGTAATTCTGTACAGGTTACAGATATTCTGTGTGGAAGAAAAACCAGATTATCCAAGTGATGTGTTAAAAATTCTGTCCAAGAACACAGCATGCTACACATACTTGATGAAGTCTCAACACGTTTAAGTCAACTGTGTTTGTCTCCGTCATGTCATCCGTCAGTTTCTTAACCATGTTTATTCATGCAATGTGTGCACAATTGAGCAAGAACACTTGGGCGTACGCGGACAGACAGGCAGGCAGGTAGGTACACACACACACACACACACACACACCACACACACACACACACACACACACACATACACACACACACGCAGGCATGCACGCACACACACACACACACACACACACATACACACTACACACACACACAAACACACACACACACAACACACACACACACACATACACACACACACACACACTCACAGACGCACACACACATACACACACATACACACGCACACAACACACACACACAACACACACACCACAACAGACACACACAACAGACACACACACAGACACACACACAACACAGACACACACACACTCACACACACCCCGCACCCCACACCACACACACCACCCCAGCCACCACACACCCCACACACACACACACACACACACACACCACACACACACACACACACACACACACACACACCACACCCACACACACACACACCACACACACACACACACACACACACACACACACACACACACACACACACACACACAGAAAGGCACGCAGGCACGCAACTCTGTCTGTCTCTGTGTGTCTGTTTGTCTCTGTCTGTCTGTCTCTGTGTGTCTGTCTGTTTCTCTCTCTGTCTCTCTCTGTCTTTCTGTCTCTCTGTCTCTGTCTCTCTCTCCCTCCTCTCTCTCTCTTCTCCTCTCTCTCTCTCTCTCTCTCTCTCTCTCTCTCTCTCTCTAGTTGCTAAGCGTTTTAACGCGGTAAGTCTGCCTTCAATCTTTCACCCTGAATACGTCAGACGCTGATTTGTAGCAGGAAGAGGTGGATCTGTTATTGGTGTGTACAACACAAAGTGAAGACAGGCACAGGGAGTAAGGAAGTGAGGGAGGGGGTGGGGGGGGGGGAGGGGGAGAGGGGAAAGGTGAAGATGGTTGCAGAGTAAGCATCCGTTCAAGCCAGGGGATCTATGGCTGTGGAGATTACTGTTACTATTATTTTTGTTTAACCCTTTCACTTCCGTACCCTGTCCACCAGCATCCTGCATTGTAAACCATGCTAGCAAAGCAAAAACTTAACCCTTTGATTCCCTCACCCTATCCACCAGCTTCCTGCAAGGAAGCTGGTGGATAGGGTGAGGGAGTCAAAGGGTTAAGTTTTTGCAGTTGGTAGATAGGGTGCGGGAATCAAATGGTTAAGCTTTTGCAGTTGGTAGATAGAACGCGGGACTCAAAGGGTTAAGTTTTTGCAGTTGGTAGATAGGGTGCGGGAGTCAAAGGGTTAAGTTTTTGTAGTCGGTGGATAGGGTGCGGGAGTCAAAGGGTTAAGTTTTTGCAGTCGGTGGATAGGGTACGGGAGTCATTAAGTTTTTGCAGTTGGTGGATAGGGTACGGGAGTCATTAAGTTTTTGCAGTCGGTGGATAGGGTACGGGAGTCATTAAGTTTTTGCAGTCGGTGGATAGGGTACGGGAGTCATTAAGTTTTTGCTGTTGGTGGATAGGGTACGGGAGTCATCAAGTTTTTGCAGTTGGTGGATAGGGTACGGGAGTCATTAAGTTTTTGCAGTCGGTGGATAGGGTACGGGAGTCATTAAGTTTTTGCAGTTGGTGGATAGGGTACGGGAGTCATTAAGTTTTTGCAGTTGGTGGATAGGGTGCGGGAGTCAAAGGGTTAAGTTTTTGCAGTTGGTGGATAGGATGCGAGAGTCAAAGGGTTAAAATGGAGATGTGTGCTGTTTCACGATATGAGACTCATACACAAAGTCCTCAGGCCTTTGCACGTGTCTGAATTCAGACATTCTCTTTCCTAAGACCACAATGTGCACTAAAGCATCGAGTCCTGAAGACTGTGTCTCAGTTCAGACAGTCTCTTTCTTAAGACTGTGTCTCAATTCAAACAGTCTCTTTCCTAAGACTGTGTCTCAGTTCAGACAGTCTCTTTCTTAAGACTGTGTCTCAGTTCAGACAGTCTCTTTTCTAAGACTGTGTCTCAATTCAGACAGTCTCTTTTCTAAGACTGTGTCTCAATTCAGACAGTCTCTTTCCTAAGACTGTGTCTCAATTCAGACAGTCTCTTTCTAAGACTGTGTCTCAATTCAGACAGTCTCTTTTCTAAGACTGTGTCTCAATTCAGACAGTCTCTTTCCTAAGACTGTGTCTCAATTCAGACAGTCTCTTTCCTAAGACTGTGTCTCAATTCAGACAGTCTCTTTCCTAAGACTGTGTCTCAATTCAGACAGGCTATTTCCTAAGACTGTGTCTCAATTCAGACAGTCTCTTTTCTAAGACTGTGTCTCAATTAAGAGAGTTTCGTTCCTAAGATTGTGTCTCAATTAAGAGAGTTTCGTTCCTAAGACTGTGTCTCAATTCAGACAGTCTCTTTCCTAAGACTGTGTCTCAATTCAGACAGTCTTTTCTAAGACTGTGTCTCAATTAAGAGAGTTTCGTTCCTAAGACTGTGTCTCAATTCAGACAGTCTCTTTTCTAAGACTGTGTCTCAATTCAGACAGTCTCTTTTCTAAGACTGTGTCTCAATTAAGAGAGTTTCGTTCCTAAGATTGTGTCTC
>CM060310.1:98529221-98539221 GCA_030674185.1 Monoplex corrugatus | reverse complement strand
AGAAGCTGGTGGACAGGTTGTGAAAGAGTTAAATACATGGAAAGCTGGTGGACAGACATGAAAGGGTTAAACACAAAGGAAGGTGTTTAGCAGACATTAAAGGGTTATTGTTATTGTTATTCTTGTTTAAAACCCAGCCGACTGCGTGGAGCCTTTCAGGCTATAACCGTTTCAAAACTACGACCGTATACAATACTTTGATAGGAAAAAAAAGAATAAAGAAACACGAGGAATCTGTGGAAAACTAAAGGGTTTAAACACGAAGGAAGCTGGTAGACAGACATGAAAGGGTTAAACACGAAGGAAGCTGGTGGACAGGATGAAGAGTTTAAGCGCAAATGTAAGCTGGTAGACAGGGTAAGGGATTTAGCGAGTGAATTGCAAGCCAGTGATTCACTCCACCAACAGTGTGGAAGTATCAACGTGCTTATGGTATACACTCTGCTGGGGTGGTACAATCTGCCGTTCTAGTGTAACAGTGTGTGTGTAGTGTGTGTGTGTGTGTGTGTGTGTGTGTGTGTGTGTGTGTGTGGTGTGTGTGTGCGTGTGTGGGTGTGTGTTATGTGTGTGTGTGTGTGTAGTGTGTGTTGTGTGTGTGTGTGTGTTGTGTGTGTCTGTGTGTGTGTAGTGTGTGTGTGTGTGTGTGTTGTGTTGTGTGTGTGTGTGTGTGTGTTGTGTGTCTGTTGTGTAGTGTGTATGTGTTGTGTGTGTGTGTGTGTGTGGTTGTGTGTAGTGTGTGTGTGTGTGTGTTGTGTGTGTATGTAGTGTATTGTGTGTGTGTTGTGTGTTGTTTTGTATGTGTGTGTGTGTGTGTGTGTGTGTCTGTGTGTTGTGTGTCTGTGTGTGTGTTGTGTGTGTGTAGTGTGTGTGTTGTGTGTGTGTGTTCATGTGTGTGTGTGTGTTGTGTGCTGTATGTGTGTGTGTGTCTGTGTGTGTTGTGTGTGTGTGTTGTATTGTGTGTGTGGTCTGTGTGTGTGTGTGTGTCAGTGTGTGTGTGTAGTGTGTGTGTGTGTGTCTGTGTGTGTATGCGTGTGTGTCTGTGTGTGTATGTGTGTGTGTGTATGTGTGTGTGTGTGTCTGTGTGTGTATGTGTGTGTATGTATGTATCTCTGTGTGTGTGTTGTGTGTGTGTGTCAGTGTGTGTGTGTGTGTCTGTGTGTGTGTGTCAGTGTGTGTGTGTGTGTGTGTGTCTGTGTGTGTGTGTGTGACTGTGTGTGTGTGTGTGCCTGTGTCTGTGTCTGTGTGTGTGTGTGTGTGTCTGTGTGTGTGTGTGTGTCTGTGTCTGTGTGTGTGTGTGTCTGTGTCTGTGTCTGTGTGTGTATGTCTGTGTGTCTGTGTGTGTATGTGTGTGTTTGGTTGTGTGTGTGTATGTGTGTGTATGTGTGTGTTTGTGTGTGTGTGTGAGTGTGTGTGTATGTGTGTATTTGTGTGTGTGTGTGTGAGTGTGTGTGTGAGTGTGAGAGAGAGTGTGTGTATGTGTGTGTGTGTATGAGAAGAGTGTGTGTGAGAGTGTGTGAGTGAGAGAGAGAGAGAGAGAGAGAGAGTGTGTGTGTGTGTGTGTGTGTGTGTGTGTGTGTGTGTGTGTGTGTGTGTGTGTGTGTGTGTGTGTGTGTATCTCTACTGCGTTTGACTGTGGGTAGTAGTTCGTTCGTAATTTCTTTTAACATCTATTCACATTATGTGCTTTTACAAGTTTAGACATGTATGTGTTTTGTTAGTTGTGTGTGTTGTGTGGGGTTGTGTGTGTGTGTGTGTGTGTGTGTGGTAATCACGTGCGTGCGCGCCCGTGTGCATGAGCGCGTGCGTGTGCATGTGTGTGTCTGTGCGTGCATGTTGTATGTGTATATGTGTGTGTGCGTGTGCATGTGTGTGTGTGCGCGTGCGTGTGCACGTGTGTGTATGTGTGCATGCGTGTGCATGTGTGTGTGTGTGCATGCGTGTGTGTGTGTGTGTGTTTTGTGTACATAAGCGACCGCGTTTCTGGACGGAAATAGTCGGGGAAACGAGGGGAGAGTATTACAATCTCCACTTCCGGATAACCGTCCATCATTGTGGCGCCATAGACTGGAGAGAAGGGGCTGAAGGTGGGATGGGTGAAGAGAAAGCTAAGGAAGTGGCCAGAGCATGAATGGCAGCGTTGGTGGTGCTGGTGGAGTGGGTGATATGGGGGTAGGGGTAGGGGTGGGGAGGATAGGCACTAAGCTTGTCATTTCCTCTTCTGTCGTCTGTCACGGGGGTGAGAGACACTCGGTTTATAGGAGTCTGTGATGGCTGAGGTGTGTGTTGTGGTTTCTGTGTGTACCAGGACATGAGACAGATTAGTCTGGCCACCAGGTACGTACGTGATACGTGTCTGGCACATAGAGAGGCCTCCGAGACTGGGCTGAGTGAGACTTGGCAGTCACACAGTGGACAGACGACAGTGAGAACGAATGGATGTTGTGTCATGTCTGGCACTGCCACTGATAGCTGTTGGTGAATTTCAGATCCACTGGGAACTGATTTCTTTACGCATTGACTTCATAACTACTTTATAACGATGAGGTCAGAGAAAAGTCCAGTCAATCTCCACTTTCCTGTGAGATCTGCAAATGGGGCATGAAATGGCCTGGCCGCCTGTCAAGAATCCACAATACAAGACTTGCCAACCAAGTGCTATGGTGAACTTCTAAGGGAAAACAAATGAGAGATCCGCCCAAGAGCAACTGGCAACAAATCTTCCAGAAAGACATCCACGAGCAAACAAGAGCTGGAATGACTCTTGGTGCTGGTTGCTGACGGATCCCAGTAGAGGCTGACTACCTCAAACCTCGGATGACTGTTACCGCTTATCAGTACACCCAGCCCTATCTGTATACCCAGTCCAATCGGTATACCCAGTCCTATTGGAATACCCAATCTATTGGTATGCCCAATCCAATCAGTACACCCAGTCATATCAGTATACCAAGTCCCATCACCATGCCCAGTCCAATCACTATTCCCAGTCTAATCGGTATACCCAGTCCTCAGCTCTATCAGTACACTCAGTCCTGTCAGTACACTCAGCCCTATGGGTACACTCAACCCTATCGGTATATTCACTCCTATCGGTTCACCGAACCCTATCGGTATACTCAGCCCTATTAGTATACTCAGCCCTATCAGTATACTCACCCCAGCTGGTATACTCATCCCTATCAGTATACTCAGCCTTATCGGTATACTCAGCCCTATCAGCGCACTCAGTTCTTTGGTGTACTCAGTCCTATTGGTTTCACTTATACCTATCAATATACTCAGCCATATCGGTATGGAAGCAGGTGTTTTCCATCCCACACATCTTGACCAACAACTCATCCGCAGTAGTACTTAGCACTGGCAACTGGGTCTGTTAACCAGGTCTCATCACTGGCACCAGTGCTCAGCCAGCGCGTGCTGCGTATACCGATAGGAACTGAGCATATCGATAGGGCTGAGCATACCGATATGGTTGAGTATACCGATTAGGGTGGAGTGTATGGATAGAACTGAGTATACTGATAGGGATGAGCATACTGATATGGCTGAGTATACCGACAAGGCTGAGCATACTGATATGGCTGAGTGTACGATAGGGCTGAGCATACTGATATGGCTGAGTGTACCAACAAGGCAGAGTATACTGATATGGCTGAGTGTACCGATTGGGCTGAGCATACTGATATGGCTGAGTGTACCGACAAGGCAGAGCATACTGATATGGCTGAGTGTACCGATAGGGCTGAGCATACTGATATGGCTGAGTGTACCGACAGGATGAGCATACTGATATGGCTGAGTGTACCGACAAGGCTGAGCATACTGATATGGCTGAGTGTACCGATAGGCTGAGCATACTGATATGGCTGAGTGTACCGATAGGGCTGAGCATACTGATATGGCTGAGTGTACCGATATGGCTGAGCATACTGATATGGCTGAGTGTACCGATATGGGCTGAGCATACTGATATGGCTGAGTGTACCGATAGGCTGAGCATACTGATATGGCTGAGTTACCGATAGGGCTGAGCATACTGATATGGCTGAGTGTACCGATATGGCTGAGCATACTGATATGGCTGAGTGTACCGATGGGCTGAGCATACTGATATGGCTGAGTGTACCGACAAGGCTGAGCATACTGATATGGCTGAGTGTACCGATAGGGCTGAGCATACTGATATGGCTGAGTGTACCGAAGGCAGAGCATACTGATATGGCTGAGTGTACCGATAGGGCTGAGCATACTGATATGGCTGAGTGTACCGACAAGGCATGAGCATACTGATATGGCTGAGTGTACCGATAGGGCTGAGCATACTGATATGGCTGAGCGTACCGATAGGGATGAGCATACTGATATGGCTGAGTGTACCGATAGGGTGAGCATACTGATATGGCTGAGTGTACCGATAGGGCTGAGCATACTGATATGGCTGAGTGTACCGATAGGCTGAGCATACTGATATGGCTGAGTGTACCGATAGGCTGAGCATACTGATATGGCTGAGTGTACCGATAGGGCTGAGCATACTGATATGGCTGAGTGTACCGATAGGGCTGAGCATACTGATATGGCTGAGTGTACCGATAGGGCTGAGCATACTGATATGGCTGAGTGTACCGATAGGGCTGAGCATACTGATATGGCTGAGTGTACCGATAGGGCTGAGCATACTGATATGGCTGAGTGTACCGATAGGGCTGAGCATACTGATATGGCTGAGTGTACCGATAGGGCTGAGCATACTGATATGGCTGAGTGTACCGATAGGGCTGAGCATACTGATATGGCTGAGTGTACGATAGGGCTGAGCATACTGATATGGCTGAGTGTACGATAGGCTGAGCATACTGATATGGCTGAGTGTACCGATAGGGCTGAGCATACTGATATGGCTGAGTGTACCGATAGGGCTGAGCATACTGATATGGCTGAGTGTACCGATAGGGCTGAGCATACTGATATGGCTGAGTGTACCGATAGGGCTGAGCATACTGATATGGCTGAGTGTACCGATAGGGCTGAGCATACTGATATGGCTGAGTGTACCGATAGGGCTGAGCATACTGATATGGCTGAGTGTACCGATAGGGCTGAGCATACTGATATGGTGAGTGTACCGATAGGGCTGAGCATACTGATATGGCTGAGTGTACCGATATGGCTGAGCATACTGATATGGCTGAGTGTACCGATAGGGCTGAGCATACTGATATGGCTGAGTGTACCGATAGGGCTGAGCATACTGATATGGCTGAGTGTACCGATAGGGCTGAGCATACTGATATGGCTGAGTGTACCGATAGGGCTGAGCATACTGATATGGCTGAGTGTACCGATAGGGCTGAGCATACTGATATGGCTGAGTGTACCGATATGGGCTGAGCATACTGATATGGCTGAGTGTACCGATAGGGCTGAGCATACTGATATGGCTGAGTGTACCGATAGGGCTGAGCATACTGATATGGCTGAGTGTACCGATAGGGCTGAGCATACTGATATGGCTGAGTGTACCGATAGGGCTGAGCATACTGATATGGGGGCTGAGTGTACCGATAGGGCTGAGCATACTGATATGGCTGAGTGTACCGATATGGCTGAGCATACTGATAGGGCTGAGTGTACCGATAGGGCTGAGCATACTGATATGGCTGAGTGTACCGATAGGGCTGAGCATACTGATATGGCTGAGTGTAAACGGATAGGGCTGAGCATACTGATATGGCTGAGTGTACCGATATGACTGAGCATACTGATATGCTGAGTGTACCGATAGGGCTGAGCATACTGATATGGCTGAGTGTACCGATAGGGCTGGCATACTGATATGGCTGAGTGTAAACGATAGGCTGAGCATTACTGATATGGCTGAGTGTACCGATAGGCGCTGAGCATACTGATATGGCTGAGTGTACCGATAGGGCTGAGCATACATGATATGGCTGTGTGTACGATAGGTGTGAGCATTACTGATATGGTGAGTTGTACCGATAGGCTGAGCATACTGATATGGCTGAGTGTACGATAGTGGTGAGTGTACTGATATGGCTGAGTGTACCGATATGGGCTGAGCATACTGTATGGTGAGTGTACGATAGGGCTGAGCTACTGATGTTAGTGGCTGGTGTACGATAGGGGCTGAGCATATGATTGGCTGAGTGTACCGATATTGGGCTGAGCATGTACTGATATGGCTGAGTGTACCGTAGGGTCTGGTATGATAGGCTGAGTGTACCGATAGGGCTGGGGCATACTGATATGGCTGAGTGTACCGATATGGACTGAGCATATGATATGGCTGAGTGTACCCATATGGCTGAGTGTACCGATATGACTGAGCATACGACTGAAACTTCACAGAACTTTTCTTTCGCCTGCCTGTTCACTTGGGGCCGTCAGGCTGATGGAGTGAATAAAAAAGCCATTGTCACTATTCAATTTCCTGCCGCTCCACCAATGGCCATCAATAATGCTATCAAAACTGGCCAAGACTAACTGACGCCCTTCCCCCCTCCCCCCTCTCCCTTCCATGTGTGTGTTGTGTGTGTGTGTGTGTGTGTTGTGCATGTGTGTGTGTGTGTTGTGTGTGTGTGTGTTGTGTTGTGTGCGTTGCGTTGTGTGTGTGTGTGTGTATGTGTGTGTGTGTGTGTGTGTGGGGGGGGGGGGGCGCATTGTGTGTGTGTGCGTGCGCACGCGCGCGTTGTGTTGTGTTGTATTGTGTGTGTGTGTGTTTGTGTGTGTGTGGCGTGTCTGTATGTATGTGTGTGTGTGGCGCGCGCGCGTTGTGTGTGTTGTGTTGCATTGTATAGTATTTTGTTGTGTTGTGTATGTGTGTTTGCGTGCGTGTGCGTGCGTGCGTGCGTGTGTGTGAAGTATGTGTGTGTGTGTGTGTATGTGCGTGTATGTGTGCACGCGCGCGTTGTGTTGTGTTGTTTGTGTGTGTGTGTGTGTGTGTGTGTGTGTGTGTGTGTGTGTGTGTGTGTGAATGTGAGTGTGTGTGTGTGTGCTGAATGTGAGTGTGTGTTTGTGTGTTGAATGTGTGTGTGTGTTTGTGTGTGTGTGTGTGTGTGTGTGTGTGTGTGTGTGTGTGTGTGTGTGTGTATGTGCGTGCGTGTGTGTGTGTGCGCGCTCGTTGTGTCGTGTTGTGTTGTGTTGTGTGTGTGTGTGTGTTGTGCGCGCACGTTGTGTTGTGTTGTGTATGTGTGTGTGTGCGCGCGCGCACGTGTGTGTGTGTGTGTGTGTGTGTGTGTGTGTGTGTGTGTGTGTGTGTGTGTGTGTGTGTGTGTGTGTGTGTGTGTGTGTGTGTGTAATGGACCTGTGCAATTTGTTCATAAACCTTGAACATCTCATTCGCCCAGAGCACTCAGCACGTCACTCAGTCAATTAATCACACAACACCGACTCTCTTTCCCCTTTCTCCCTAATGAACTAGCTTCTCGTCCACTCTCACACACACACCACCCCCTCTGCCATTTCTGATAACAAACTCTCTCACATGTCTAAATATAAACTGTTTCCTCCTTGTCTAACTATAAACTCTTTCCCCCATTTATAGCTGTAAGCTCTTTTCCAATTTCTAACTATAAACTCTTTTCACTATTTCTAACTCTAAACTCTTTCCCTTATTTCTAACTATAACTCTTTCCCTTATTTCTAACTCTAAAATCTTTCCCTTATTTGAAATCTAAACTCTTTCCCCATTTCTAACTATAAACTCTTTTCACTCTTTCTAACTATAAACTCTTTCCCTTATTTCTAAATATAAACTCTTTCCCTTATTTCTAACTATAAACTCTTTCCCTTATTTCTAACTATAAACTCTTTCCCTTATTTCTAACTATAAACATTTCCTTTATTTCTAACTATAAACTCTTTCCCTTATTTTAATTATAAACTCTTTCTCCATTTCTAACTAAAAACATTTCCTTATTTCTAACTATAAACTCTTTCCCTTATTTCTAACTATAAACTCTTTCCCTTATTTCTAACTATAAACTCTTTTCCCTTATTTCTAACTATAAACTCTTTTCCCATTTCTAACTATAAACTCATTCCCTTATTTCTAACTATAAACTATTTCCCTCATTTCTAACTATTTTTCACACAACACTCACTGTTCTCACACAACCATCAATGTTCAGACCCAGCACTCACTGTTCTCACACAACACTCATTGTTCTCATTGTTCTCACACAACACTCACTGTTCTCACACAACACTCACTGTTCTCCACATAACACTCACTGTTCTCGTTGTTCTCACACAACACTCACAGTTCTCACACAACACTCACTGCTCTCATTGTTCTCACACAACACTCACTGTTCTCACACAACACTCACTGTTCTCACACAACACTCACTGTTCTCACACAACACTCACTGTTCTCGTTGTTCTCACACAACACTCACAGTTCTCATTGTTCTCACACAACACTCACAGTTCTCACACAACACTCACTGCTCTCATTGTTCTCACACAACACTCACTGTTCTCATTGTTCTCACACAACCCTCACTGTTCTCACACAACACTCACTGTTCTCACACAACACTCACTGTTCTCACACAACACTCACTGTTCTCACACAACACTCACTGTTCTCACACAACACTCACTGTTCTCACACAACACTCACTGTTCTCACACAACACTCACTGTTCTCGTTGTTCTCACACAACACTCACAGTTCTCACACAACACTCACTGTTCTCACACAACACTCACTGTTCTCACACAACACTCACTGTTCTCACACAACACTCACTGTTCTCACACAACACTCACTGTTCTCACACAACACTCTGTTCTCACACAACACTCACTGTTCTCACACAACACTCACTGCTCTCACACAACACTCACTGTTCTCACACAACACTCACTGTTCTCACACAACACTCACTGTTCTCACACAACACTCACTGCTCTCACACAAACACTCACTGTTCTCACACAACACTCACTGTTCTCACACAACACTCACTGTTCTCACACAACACTCACTGTTCTCACACAACACTCACTGTTCTCACTATCACACAATACTCACTGCTCTCACACAACACTCAGTGTTCTCACACAACACTCACTGTTCTCACACAATACTCACTCTTCTCACACAACACTCACTATTCTCACACAACACTCAGTGTTCTCACACAACAACCTCACTGTTCTCACACAATACTCACTGTTCTCACACTACACTCACTGTTCCACACAACACTCAGTGTTCTCACACAACACTACATGTTCTCACACAATACTCACTGTTCTCACACAACACTCACTGTTCTCACACAACACTCACTGTTCTCACACAACACTCACTGTTCTCACACAACACTCAGTGTTCTCACACAACACTCACTATTCTCACACAACACTCACTATTCTCACACAACACTCACTGTTCTCACACAACAACTCACTGTTCTTCACACAACACTCACTGTTCTCACACAACCCTCACTATTCTCACACAACACTCACTATTCTCACACAACACTCACTGTCCTCCACACAACACTCACTGTTCTCACACAACCCTCACTATTCTCACACAACACTCACTATTCTCACACAACACTCACTATTCTCACACAACACTCACTATTCTCACACAACACTCACTATTCTCACACAACACTCACTGTTCTCACACAACACTCACTATTCTCACACAACACTCACTGTTCTCACACAACACTCTCTGTTCTCACACAACACTCACTGTTCTCACACAACACTCACTGTTCTCACACAACACTCACTGCTCTCACACAACACTCACTGTTCTCACACAATACTCACTATTCTCACACAACACTCACTATTCTCACACAACACTCACTGTTCTCACACAATACTCACTATTCTCACACAATACTCACTATTCTCACACAACACTCACTGTTCTCACACAACACTCACTATTCTCACACAACACTCACTATTCTCACACAACACTCACTGTTCTCATTGTTCT